>SJYC01141175.1:0-20304 GCA_006408675.1 Madoqua kirkii | reverse complement strand
GGGAAGTTGGGGCAGGGGAGGGGTTGGGGTTCAAGAGGGAGGGGATATATGTATCATTATGGCTGATTAACGATGCTGCATGGTAGAAACCAACACAACACTGGAAAGCAGCTATCCTCCAATTTTGGAAAAAAAAAAACTTTGCCAGGTTCGTATGTATAGCTTGCAACAAAATGCTGTCAAGCACAGAAAGATACAGAAAAAAGGAGGGACGTGTTTGATGACTTGGGGGATTCTTACCTTTTTCTAGCTCTGAAAGTGACTTAATGCTTCTAAGAAGACTACCCTATTAAGCTTGTAACCAAAGGTTATTGTGCTAAAGATGGGATTAGAACACACACAGCAAAGTAAAAATATCAGAATTTAAAAATTCAGAGAATTCTTGGTCAATTTATCAATTGAGAACCAAAGTCCAAAGCTAAAAACTCTAGTGTTAAGATAGCTCCTTCTCCAGAAACTGAGGTCCAGAATGAAAAGAGTCAAGACAGTAAGAGCAACACTGCACCTGACCTTGGGCAAGTCAATTAACTGCTCTGATAATCCACAGAATTTACTGAAGAGGAGGCTAAACCACTGATGGAATCTTCCTCTAGTTTTCAAAGTCTAGCTATTACCATGTATTGGAAGATGCTATTTCCCAGTAACACATGAGATACTCAGAGAATTATTAACTCAAATGGGTCACAAGGGTTATCACTTTAAAGCCATACACCCAATATTCATTGATCTTCAAACAATCTATGCCCTGCTCTGCAGAGTCAAATGTCCCATTTAGCAGCTAATTGATCTGTTCCTATCTCCTAAGGATTCTGCTCGTGCAAATACTCATAATTATATTGGGTTAACCAAAAAGTTCACTCAGATTTTCCCATAAGGTGGTACAGAAAAACTGGAATGAACTTTTTGGCCAACCCAATACTGTTAGCTATAACTCACAAGTTTTTAAAACCCTATACTTCTCAGAAATGTATTTAGGACCATCCTTCAAATTAGATGCACAATAAACACTTATGATCTCAGGGCTCTACTGAAAATTAATCCTTTGTCAGATCAATACATGTTTCTAAGCCCCTGTGTATCATATCTAGGAGTTTGTTTTTTTTTTTTAAACACAAATGTGAACCTCAAAATACTTTAACAGATCATTTCCTCCACAGACCTGAACTGTTTAAGAGCAACAAAAGTCAAAGACGTTTTTACCTTTACCTCTGAAAAAGCAGTATTTATGTATTTATTCATTCTTAAGTCATATTCTACCTCATGTTAATTCAGGATGGACAGCAGCCATTATATAAAGTTCCATACACTTATTCCAAAACCTTTGGTAAAATCATTCCTACATATTCATTAAATTGGCTTGTTCTTCCCCAAGAATCCAATTAAGAATGGGTCTTTTAAAAAATTAAGCATTTGCATAAAGAAATTTATAATCGTACTCAATAATGAAAAACACTTGTTTGTAAGAGGTCCAGGAGCACATAGAAACAAATTTAAGTTGGATTTTACCAGTATGCTGTCTGCCTAAAACATTGAAGAATGAATTATTAAATCAGAATCTCTATTATACAAACACTCAAAGATATCTGAATGTTTAAAAAGGCTTATCAGCCCCCTGAAATTATATGAAAAATTGTGCATATGTGTATTTTTTCTGAGGAAAAGAGATAGCACAAAGATATGAGGATATGCTCAAAGGGGCTTATGACCTTTGACTAAAACTACATTATGGGAGATATTTTAAAATGTTAATTCTCAGCTAATAGTTCAAAGTTTTTAAGTCAATACTCCAAAATAATAAGATACAGTGGTATGAATTCCTTACATTCAAGGAGTTCTCAAGTGACTGCCATGCCAACATTTTTTGGCAAAAATTCCATAAAGACAAGAATGACCTAGAGGAGATATTTCAAAGTAATCTTAAAACTGTCAAATGGTTAACATTTACACATACATATATCACACACCTCACCAATGTCATTTCCCATTTAGAATCTCTAATCCAGGCACATGACCTGATGTTACTATATTCTGTTTTATATATGAATAGTCAAGTCTCTCCAACTACTTATCCCTGTCATATAGCAAATTATATCTAATTTCTCTTGCTCAAAACACTATAACATACAAGTCCCAAATATATTTACATGAAGAAATTTCCACTTCAGTTAGATTAGCATGTCCACTGTTATACTTATCAAGCTGTACAGTAACAACTGGTAAAAATGTCTAGGACTTGCTTCAAAATTTAAAAGGTGGGGGATGGGGGCAGTGAGTGAGGACAGAGATAAAAAAGATTCACCACAAGCTGAAAATTGTTAAAGCTGGTGATATGAATGTATAAAAATATATACAAACAAGAAAGCTCTTGAATCTGTCTTTAAGAAGCTCTCTATTCTACTAGAACAAATAATTTCACAATTTGTATGAAAACACAAAAAACCTTGAATAGCCAAAGCAATCTTGAGAAAGAAGAATGGAATTGGAGGAATCAACCTGCCTGACTTCAGACTATACTACAAAGCTGCAGTCATCAAGACAGTATGGTACTGGCACAAAGAGATCAATGGGAAAAAGCAGAAAGCCCAGAGATAAATCCACACACCTATGGACACCTTATCTTTGACAAAGGAGACAAGAATATACAATGGATTAAAGACAATCTCTTTAACAAGTGGTACTGGGAAAACTGGTCAACCACTTGTAAAAGAATGAAACAAACTTTCTAACACCATACACAAAAATAAACTCAAAATGGATTCAAGATCTAAATGTAATCCCAGAAACTATAAAACTCCTAGAGGAGAACATAGGCAAAACACTCTCCAACATAAACCACAGCAGGATCCTCTATGACTCACTTCCCAGAATACTGGAAATAAAAGCAAAAATAAACAAAGGGGACCTAATTAAAATTAAAAGCTTCTGCACAACAAAGGAAACTATAAGCAAGGTGAAAAGACAGCCTTCGGAATGGGAGAAAATAATAGCAAATGAAGCAACTGACAAACAACTAATCTCAAAAATATACAAACAACTCCTGCAGCTCAATTCCAGAAAAATAAACGACCCAATCAAAAACTGGGACAAAGAACTAAATAGACATTTCTCCAAAGAAGACATACAGATGGCTAACAAACACATGAAAAGACACTCATTTTCAGAGAAATGCAAATCAAAATCACAGTAAGGTACCATCTAACGGTGGTCAGAATGGTTGCCATCAAAAAGTCTACAAACAATAAATGCTGGAGAGGGTGCAGAGAAAAGGGAACCCTCTTACACTGTTGGTGGGAATGCAAACTAGTACAGCCACTATGGAGAACAGTGTGGAGATGCCTTAAAAACTGGAAATAGAACTGCCATGTGACTCAGCAATCCCACTGCACGGCATACACATGGAAGAAACCAGAATTGAAAGAGACACATGTACCCCAATGTTCATTGCAGCACTGATTACAATAGCTGGGACGCAACCTAGAAGTACATCAACAGACAAATGAATAAGGAAGTTGTGGTATGTATATACAATGGAATATTACTCAGCTATATAAAAAAAAAAAGCATTTGAGTCAGTTCTAATGAGATGAATGAAACTGGAGCGTATTACACAAGTGAAATAAGTCAGAAAGGGAAACACCAATGCAGTGTTTTAACACACATATATGGAATTTAGAAAGACAGTAATGATGACATTATATGCAAAAGAGACACAGATGTAAAGAACAGACTTTGGGACTATGTGGGAGAAGGCAAGGATGGGATGATATGAGAGAAAAGCACTAAAACATGTATATTATCATATGTAAAACAGATGATCAATGCAAGCTTGATGCATGAAACAGGGCACTCAAAGTGGTGCTCTGGGACAACCCAGAGGGATGGGGTGGGGAGAGAGGTAGGAGGGGGTTCAGGATAGGGGAAACCTGTACCCCTGTGGCTGATTCATGTCAATGCGTGGCAAAAACCACCACAATATTGTAAAGTAATTAGCCTCCAATTAAATAATTTAATAAAAAAAGAAGCTCTCTGTTCTATCATGCAAGGTAGATTTCTTTAAACTTTGCACTTTTATGTTTGCAATTTTCCATAATATAAAGTTTAAAGAAGTCTGCCTTGCCTATTAGAAGAGAGAGCTTTTTAAAAACAGATTCAGGAACTTTCTTCTTTGTCCATCTGCCCAGTAAAGAGCAAATACTTACTTTTATAAACATATTTCATTCTTTATGTGAAAGAGAGCAGTATTACTTCTCAATGAAACCTCAACAACTCTGATGATATTTTATTTAAACAATTCTTTTATTAACCCAGATAAAACATATTCATTCATTAACTACTTACTGTTTACCTACTTTCTCAGATAGTCTGTCTTGAAGAAGATATAAAAAGTAATTCATACTCTCTAATGAACCAAGAATCTGAAAATACCCTCAAGGATCCAGGGAAAAATAGGCAGGGAAGGAAGACAGTGGATGAAGAAAAAAAAAAGTAAAAAGCAACAAATACAGTTGTTTAAGAAAGGGCTTTAAGGCTTTCATATTTTTTAATAAGAAAAAAGACATACAGTTTTTCAGCTAGACAGGTCTTTTAAGTTCCCCTCCTCATTCCGTTCGAAAGATGAGGAAGCTACTGCGCAGAGAGAGGAAGTGACTTGCCTCAAGTTACACATCAAGTTGCTAACAAAACCAACATTAAAATTCAGATCTGCTGATTCGCAGTGCAATGTAAATTTTCTGTATCAAAATTTTTTCTTCTACACTATAATATTTATACCTGAACAGAATGACTATTTTATTATTAATATACACTTCAATTCTCTATTACACCATACTAAAAAAAAAGTAATAGACTAAGTAAAGGTGGAAAATTGGGAAGAAAATGCAAAGAAACTGCTAAACGGTTAGACACAAAGATGACATCCACATACCACACCTCCTTAATTCTGAGACACATTTGGCTTTAAGACATAGTATCCATTTCACAAACATTTTTTAAGAAATATAGACACTGTAAAATCTTCATTTCAAAAAATACTAAAATGTGAAACCATATACCTCTAAAGCAATAAAATATAAGGTACCCTCTAAGACACAAAAATCACTGTTATTTAAAACCCTATGTCACAAGGCACAAACACACAGAGCAAGAGTCTCATCTTCAAAGGTAAGGAAAAGTTACTAAATACCTAAAGCTATGTGGCATTCTTTTCAGTCATATGTACTAATAAACAAGTCCTTCTAGCCATATATCTCATATGCATGAGCTATGGGACCAGGAAAAGCAAAATTTGAATCTCAGCCCTGCCACTTAGCTCTCTGGAATTTGGAAAGTTACTAAATTTCTCTGAATCTCATTCTCTTCATAAAATGAGATATCCACCTTAGAGAACTGCATGAGAATTAAATGTGGTATTAATAATTTATTTAAGGAGCATAGTACAGTGGACAGATGAAATAGTTTCCTCCTACAATTCCTTATGTGCCAAATGAAATTAAACTAAAAACTAGATCCCATTCTTGACTTACAAGGTTGGAATAAATCTATACTAAGACAAATATTTCTAATTTGCTTTGGAATGATTATTTGATAAGAAAAATAATTTTCTTGAAATGTATCTCATTTTTTCTTCAAATTAAGAACAGAAAACATGACAAATTGTAAGCGTTTAGGTTAAATTTGTAAAATACGTAAACTCAGCACTTTCATGTAGCTATACTGAACTGATACTCTAAGCCTATTACAAACCCACTGAAGAGAGGAACCATAAATCCACAAGTGGGAGCAAGGAAGGGCTACATGTAGGTTTAGGGAAGGCCAAAAAGATAGATAAAATGACTCAGTGTGTGATCTGTAAGGTCTGGTTTTCTCAACTTTAAGTTCATTCATTAGACAATGTTCAGAAAAGCCAAGACCATATATCTATGATTCAGAGTGCTTTAGTAACCGGATCCATCAGATTAGGCAAATGTACAGTTTCAGGTTGTTTCCAATAATTCATTTTCAAGATGGAACTGTGCCCACCAAAGTGGCTTATATGCAGCAGACACTGAAACAAGCCTATCTTCCTTCCTATCCCGAACATAGACTGCTAAGTCGCTTCAATCGTGTCTGACTCTATGCGACCCCATAGACGGCAGCCCACCAGGCTCCCCCATCCCTGGGATTCTCCAGGCAAGAATACTGGAGTGGGATGCCACTGCCTTCTCCAAACATAGACTAGGCCACCCACATATTCCCTCACTATTAGTTCATTTTAGTTGAACAGTTTCCCCCCACTAATTATAAAAATAGATTGGAAAAATACAAAGAGCATCAGCATTTTTAAATTATCCATCACCTTACCAGCCAGTAATTAAAATATTACAAAGGGACATACCAACATCTTTCCTATGAATTTGACCATAATTGTGATCATACCAAACTTTAAATCTGTATAGAGCATGTCCACTAAACACAATGAACTACCAGCCTTTATCTAAATGTCTTTATTTTGGCTTTCTTGAGATTAAATTCACACTAATTTTTTCCTTACTTAACTCAAAGGTTTCTTCTCAATCTTTGTTCTTCCGAGTCTCTCAGCTACATATTTTGCTACTGATAACTTCCTCTTTAGTATAACTCTATCTTAAGTTTCCCTAAACAGTATATTCCTCAGTGTCTACAAAAGTTTCTCCAACTAATCTTTTTCTATTTCTTCACTGGCTGTCTTCTGTTAACGCCTGACAATCTCTAAAAATGGTCCAGGCCTGACCTTGAATTTGCTTCCAACTTTGAATCTCCAGCACTTAACACAATGCCTGGTACAAAGTAGGTGTTCAATTCACATTCACTTATTGCCTTTGCCAACCCTAACCTGCCACTTACTAGCTGTATGACTCTGGTTAAATTAAATCTCTCTGAACCTCAGTTCTCTCATCTATAAAGTAGGAATAATCAAAGAAGATGAGGCTTGGAAAGTTCAAAATAGCTTCTGGCACACAGTAGTACCCAATCAATTTTGCATCTAGCAAAAATATTTATTATTATATAAGCTTGAACACTAAATCTAACTGAACAATCCAACTTACTTTCACTATATTCTTCTTACCATAACTATCAAAAAATATTCTTGTACTCATTTCTTTACTACCATCTCCAAGCCATCATTAAATATTCTAAGTTCTCACTCTGTAGCCACCATAAAAAACCATCATTTATCAATTAGGCTCTAACAAGACTTAGTTGATTTCCACACCCTTAAATCTTCAATCAAATCTAATTCCTTAAAACCATTTTTAATTTGTCACTCTTGCCCACATTTGCTTATAACATGTCCATACTACTAGAGTATCATCCTGTCTTGCAATAACCCACACCCCAACTCCTAGTTCAAAAGATGGCTCAACACTCACCTCTTTCAGGAAACTTTCCCTGATTAATTCCACACCACTCAGATTACTCCTCTGCTCCCAGTCGCCTCAGCACCTCAGCACTTAGGTATTCTGTTATACTAAGAGTAAAATGTGATCAGTAAATAGCATTACCAAGAAAGTACTTCCAGGAAAGTATTTCTACATCCTAAAGAATGGTCCATTACCTACAATGCTTTGTTGATGTGGTTAATAAAGAAACATACAACAAATGCCCTCTTTGGTTTTCGTCCTTAACACTATATTATGTTGGTAAGTGAATGAGTGAAAGTCGCTGAGTTGTGTCTGACTCTTTGCAACCCCATGAATTATACATAGACAGTCCATGGAATTCTCCAGGTCAGAATACTGGAGTGGGTAGCCTTTCCCTTCTCCAGGGGATCTTCCCAACCCAAGGATCAAACCCAGGTCTCCCACATTGCAAGCAGATTCTTAACCAGCTGAGGACAAGGGAAACCCTATGTTGGTAAAGAAGTACTTAATTCTTCATAATCCTTTTGCCCTACCCTCAAGCAGAAATTACACCTTAGTGGTAATCACCTTCTCCTGCTTAAATCCAATGGAAATGCATTAATGGACCATTTCATTTTCTACTACCTTTTCTCTTCTCACATCCCCAAATAAAAATTCGAAAGCTTTAAACAGTAAGGCAGTAGCAATGGTACCAAGTTAATCTTTCCTCTAAGTGAAAAGAACTTTGAACCTATCTAACTACAAAACTCTTCCCAAGGCTGGACAACTTCCCAACAACCGTGATACACAATCAAATTCTACATCAAAATGCTTGACTCTTATACAGCAACAGGACTATCTGTGTTCATTCTTATTGGGTTACTGTGAGATCCTATATTGCTTTTATATTACACAGACAGTTAAGAAACTCCCTTGCATGGCAGAATTTCTTAAGTATCCTCTCATGTTCTCTTTAAACCAACACATTGGATTAAATGATTCCTCACTGTCATCCAATCAAAAGCAAACAGTAATTGTGCCATTGCTTCTAGGAGGATGAGTTCCTCCTGAGGCAAAACAATGAGAGTTCATCAACAACAACGAGTGTCACAGGGGTTGGAGGAGGGTTAGGGAGGAGGACAATCACCCTCAGAGGTGAGAGTTAACAAGTCTGAGCGTTTGGCCATCTATGGCAAATAGATGGGGAAACAGTGAATGGAAAGAGTGAGACTTTATTTCCTTGGGCTCCAAAATCACTGTAGATAGTGACTGCAGCCATGAAATTAAAAGACACTTGCTCCTTGGAAGAAAAGCTATGGCCAACCTAGACAGCATATTAAAAAGCAGAGACATTACTCTGCCAACAAGGTCCGTCTAGTCAAAGCTATGGTTTTTCCAGTAGTCATGTATGGATGTGAAAGTTGGACTATAAAGAAGGCTGAGGGCCAAAGAATTGATGCTTCTGAATTGTGCTGTTGGAGATGACTCTTGATAGTCTCTTGGACTGCAAGACAATCCAACCAGTCAATCCTAAAAGGGCTGATGCTGAAGCTGAAACTCCAATACTTTGGCCACCTGATGCAAAGAACTGACTCGTTGGAAAAGACCCTGATGCTGGGAAAGACTGAGGCGGGAGGAGAAGGGGACGTCAGAAGTTGAGATGGTTGGATGGCATCACCGACTCGATGGACACGTGTTTGAGTAAGCTCCAGGAGTTGGGGATAGACAGGAAAGTCTGGCATGCTGCAGTCCATGGGGTCGCAAAGAATCGGACACGTCAATAACTGAACGACGAAAGACTGAACTGAACTGAAGTGAGCTGTGAATGAACCTATTGCCCTAGCTTTCTGACTCCTACCTAACCAAATGGACAGTTATTCTTGTTGACTTACTCATAAAAGATCCACACCCTTCAGCTACCACACATAAACCTATCTCCTTTGCTGCCTGTATACTTTCTCCTAACTGGCCGGCTGACACCTCCTAGTCAAATAGCGGGCATCTACACCTCACCTAAAACCTGCGCCACTCAGTCATCTTCTGGCTTTAGGAAGTGCCTGATACTCCTGAGCCACGTGTCCCAAGCCTCTCCTCCCTTCACTCCCAGTTGATTTTCCCCCAGTTTCTGTCAATGCCGACTTCCGAGAGGCCAAACACGCGCCCTGGCTCCGCACCTTCTCCGAGGACTCCCTTTTCTGAGCATCACCCTATTCCCATCACTTTCTTCGTCCCCAGATTCAGAATCCTTCCATCATAGGCCTCCTTTCACTGCCACCCTCGAGCGCACAAACCTGCTCTTCCGTTAACTATCCTACCCCACCTTCGCCACCTCTACGCAGCTTCCCCGCCCCAGGCGGCGCCCCCAGGCTCAGCGTCTGCAAACTAGGCCCCTCCCTACGGCTCCGCTCTGGGTCCTGGCCCTCCAGAGGGCGGTGGCCCAGGCAAGCCGCGCGGAGACCATCCAGCAGAAGCTTGCACCCCCGGCTCCGCGCAAGTAGGGTGGGGGTTGGGGTTGGGGCGGGGGCGGGGCGGCGGGTACTGCTCCCGCCTCAACCGGGCCTGACTCCACAGCTTCCAGAGCCACAGCCCGGACCAGGCGAGGAGGGGCCCAAAGCCCGCCTCTCCCTCCTGGGGTTCCCGCCTCTCACCTAGCCGCAGAGACTCTGGTCTCGCTTTCCTCCCGGCCGTCCAGCGAGGGCTCAGCCACCGTCGCCGTCGCTCTCTCCTCACTCGCTCTCCCACTGCCCCCGACCGGCTGCTGAAGAGCGGACTGGTAGTGGCAAGCCCATTGGCTGTGGCCTGTACTCGCGTCAGCCGGCCCCGACCCGAACCTCGGAATGTGACTGGCTGGCGAGGCGCCTTTTCTCCAAGTCTTGTCCTGATTGGCTCTCCCGCGCCCCTTACCAGAGGACCGCTCACCCTCCTCCGGGTTCTGGCCTCCCACCCCCTCAACCCCGTTTCCATCCGGGCGGGAGGGGGACGCGAAGGGCCAATGGAAGGGCGGAGATAAAGCCGGGAGGTGGGCTCTGCAGCCGGCCAGCCCACGGGGCAAGTTCAGCCAATGGGCGCGCCCCCCACATCCCGGGCTCAGGGTCGCCCCCGCTGGCCGCTAGCGTTCCGGCGGGTCTCGCCCACGGCCACGCCCGGGCTGCCCGTCGCCTGGAAGCGGCACCGGGTGGAAAAGCTGGGAAGATGCGGCGAAGCGGGTCCGAGGGACCGCAGGTAGCCATTGTGGCGTGCTCCAACACTGTCTACGTGAGGCCCAGCGCTCGCCTTGGCGAGGCTGGTCCGGGTCGGTGAGAGCCGAGCTGCGGCTCTGTGGTCCCCTGGAGCCTCCGCGAGGTGCTCTACAGAGAGGGAGCCGAGCGTACGTCTCATCCAGCCCCGCGGGACTGTGGGCCAAATATTTCAACTTAACACTTCCTCCAGAATAATTTCATATAAAACTTATCCATGGTGAGAAGAATTAGAGTAATGTTTACCTCACGGAGGGAAGAGGGGGAAATGGAAGGGGCCCAGGGCACCTTCAAGGTAGCTGGGAGCGTTTGTCTCTTGATTCCGGTGGTGGTTACTGAGGTGGTGTATGCCTCGGTAAAAATTCTCCGAGTCGTACAATTAAGATGTTGTGCACCCAACGCACTTTATGTATGAATATTTCAATTTTTTTAATGATAAAAGAATTGTGAGAAAAACTTGTCATAATATTACTGTAACCTTAGACTCCATGGGACACCCACGGTATAAGCAATCCACTGGGACTTAACTATAATTGAAAAAGTAGAAACTATAGGAAGGAAAAAAAAAGGACTGTGAGAATTTAAAACGAGTGAAGTTCCTGGCACGCTGAATAAAACACAGATTGGTGCTTTCAGTTCAGTTCAGTCGCTCAGTTGTGTCCGACTGTTTGCAACTCCATGAACCACAGCACTCCAGGCCTCCCTGTCCATCACCAACTCCCAGAGTTCACGTAAACTCATGTACATCGAGTTGGTGATACCATCCAGCCGTCTCATCCTCTCTCCTCCCCTTCTCCTGCCCCTAATCCCTCCCAGCATCAGGGGCTTTTCCAATGAGTCAACTCTTCCCATGAGATGGCCATTGGTGCTTTAAGGGTGGGCTAAGATGGTTCAGAAGATTTACAGCCTGTTTCAGTGACTGACACTCAGTAGAACAAAAGCACCTAGGGTGCTGCACCTAACTGAAAACTACATAAGTTTACTGAGCTGCCTACTTTGTGGCCTACCTAAGTTATAAACCCAGGAAACTTTATAGTTCTGTAAATAAAAGTAAATTGCACCAAGTCAAAAATGTATTATCGTAGTTTACAGCCTAGGGTTATTATATATTGCTGAGAATATACGTAGGAATAGACACCAAAAACACATATGCTACTGATGAAATTGTTATAGCTGTTTATGCATTCCCTCAGACTTTCATAACTTCTTTAAAAACAGAAGACAAGATCAAGCTTTACTTCTTTTATTCAAATATTACCTCTTCATGCTGTGAGGAAATACTTTTCTTATGGTATGTATTAATAACATTTTCTAATTCATATACTGTTCTGTCAGGGTTTCATTAAACAGTTCTTTGAAGTTCTTCACTCCATCTTTACAACAACTCTATGCAACTATTCATTTATTCATCTGAATTTTGTAGAAGAGAAAATTGGGGTTCAGTGAGACAAGTAATTTGCCCAAAATCACATATCTGTTAGGTGGCAGAAGTGGGGTTGAAATCTAGGTCTATTTGATGCAAAATTCCATAATCTTTCTAGAGTGCCACATTTGCCTCCTCCAAAACAAAACCAGGTCATTTTGCTTTGTCCTTATTCATCTTTGTATTCCCCACAATGATTAACACAGAATCTTGCCTATGTCTCTGATGGAACTCATGGGGTTAATAGTGATTATCACATGCTTTATTTTTATAGATTTCATAACAAAGTGTGAACTACTTAAAAGTAACTTCTTTTGATCAAACGAAAGGGAACACAATTTTGTAGCTGCAGTAAACAACCCATTACAACTATCTAGGATGCATCAGAAATGTGCTTTCATAGTATAGACTGAGCACAGCATAGAAAGAGTTTTAGGCAGCTTTTGTGAAGACAGTCAAATTTCTAGTAAGCACAGTTCTCTGCAATTCTTTTGGTGTTCTCTACCTTGGCTGCAAAGAAAGGCAAAGCCAAAGAATGCTCAAACTACCGCACAATTGCACTCATCTCACACACTAGGAAAGTAATGCTCAAAATTCTCCAAGCCAGGCTTCAGCAATGCGTGAACCGTGAATTTCCAGATGTTCAAGCTGATTTTAGAAAAGGCAGAGGAACCAGAGGTCAAATTGCCAACATCCGCTAGATCATCGAAAAAGCAAGAGAGTTCCAGAAAAACATCTATTTCTGCTTTATTGACTGTGCCAAAGCCTTTAACTGGATCACAATAAACTGTGGAAAATTCTGAAAGAGATGGGAATACCAGACCACCTGACCTGTCTCTTGAGAAATCTGTATGCAGGTCAGGAAGCAAGAGTTAGAACTGGACATAGAACAACAGACTGGTTCCAAATAGGAAAAAAAGTACATCAAGGCTGTATATTGTCACCCTGCTTATTTAACTTCTATGCAGAGTACATCATGAGAAACGCTGGACTGGAAGAAGCACAAACTGGAATCAAGATTGCTGGAAGAAATATCAATAACCTCAGATATGCAGATGATACCACTCTTGTGGCAGAAAGTGAAGAGGAACTGAAAAGCCTCTTGATGAAAGTGAAAGAGGAGAGTGCAAAAGTTGACCTAAAGCTCAACATTCAAAAAACTAAGATCATGGCATCTGGTCCCATCACTTCATGGGAAATAGATGGAGAAACAGGGGAAATAGATGGGGAAACGGGAAATAGGTGGGAAAACAGTGGAAACAGTGTCAGACTTTATTTTGAGGGGCTCCAAAATCACTGCAGATGGTGACTGAAATTAAAAGACGCTTATTCCTTGGAAGGAAAGTTATGACCAACCTAGATAGTATATTCAAAAGCAGAGACATTACTTTGCCAACAAAGGTCGGTCTAGTCAAGGCTATGGTTTTTCCAGTGGTCATGTATGGATGTGAGAGCTGGACTGTGAAGAAGGCTGAGCACTGAAGAATTGATGCTTTTGAAATGTGGTGTTGGAGAAGACTCTTGAGAGTCCCTTGGACTGCAAGGAGATCAACCCTGGGATTTCTTTGGAAGGAATGATGCTAAAGCTGAAACTCCAATACTTTGGCCACCTCATGCGAAGAGTTGACTCATTGGAAAAGACTCTGATGCTGGGAGGGATTGGGGACAAGAGGAGAAGGGGACAACAGAGGATGAGATGGCTGGATGGCATCACCGACTTGATGGACATGAGTTTAAGTGAACTCCGGGAGTTGGTGATGGACAGGGAGGCCTGGCATGCTGTGATGCATGGGGTCACAAAGATTCGGACATGACTGAGCAACTGAACTGAACTGAACTGAACCTTGGCTGCATACAATTATGACATCCAGAATTGTTCCACTTTAAACGTAAAGTCGATTATTTAAAAAACAGACAAATCATGTGATGGCAGCATTTAGAGGAACCTATCCCAGAAGCTGTCCTGAAGAGACAGCTCAGAGAACCAGGCAGCCCAGAAACCCAGGCATTGAGATTAATCCTGTTGGAGAAAGGGGTTCATTATGGTGGATGACCTGAAATGCTTCCTGTATAATTACCAAGTGTTGAAGGTCTCCATGCTACTGTTGTGTCAGAGATGGAGAGCTTATCATTAAAGTGACCAGTGATAACGCTCCAGAGCATGCTTTGAGACCTGGTTTCTTGTCTACTTTGGCCCTTACAGGGTTTTCCCTAGTGGCTCAGACGGTAAAGCGTCTGCCTGCAATGCAGGAGACCCGGGTTTGATCCCTGGGGTTGGGAAGATCCCTGGAGAAGATCCCTGGAATGGCAACCCACTCCAGTATCCTTGCCTGGAGAATCCCATAGACAGAGGAGCCTGGTAGGCTACAGTCCACAGTCCACAAGGTCATGAAAAGTCAGACCCGACTGAGCTACTTCACTTTTCACTTTCCTTGCTCTTAAAAATACCAAGGTCGAAAACTCGGACTTTCGAAAAAGAAACGTGTATCATCTGTTACTATAACGTATACCAGGTGGTTGAATTCAATCCTTTACCTTAAGTGGTGAGTTTCATAGCCAGCAGCAATGCTAATACAGTACTAATTGTCAGTTTAGAAAAGGAAATTGCTCCATTATTTGAAGAATCGAGACAAATTGTGGATATCTTAATCTGGCAGTTTCTTACCTTCATCATATCAGATACACTATCAATCCATCAGTCTTTAGGCCACAACAAGGAAGGGCCCCTTTTCCACCTTACACTGGTGAAAGAACCTATAGATAGAATTTATGAACAGATTGATTGTTATATTTTCTTGTGTAGGGCTTTTTCTTATTTAGTGAGATCACAGAAGGTTCAGTCTATCACAGCTCCTATGCAGTTAGTCCAGTCACCAAATATATATGAGATCCTATTCAGTGGCTCAGAATCAAAATGATACTTTAATCCACTTGAGCAATGAACTGCTCAATATGTACAATATTGTACAATATGCCATGCCTGCAGAATGAAGCTGACTCTTTTTATTGTGAATAATGAGGGCATATTTTTCTTCATATTACTTTCTTTGCATTGAGTATTAGGAAGAAAAAATGGCTTGTTGTCGTTTTTCAGTCGCTAAGTTGTGTCCAACTCTTTCTGACCCAATGGACGGTAGCATGCCTGGCTTTCCTTTAACCCTCTATTTCCCAGGGTTTGCTCAGGTTCATGAGTATTAGGTCAGTGAAGCTGCTTAACCATCTCATCCTCTGTCATCCCATCTCCTGCCCTCAATTTTTCCCAGCATCAAGGTCTTTTCCAGTGTGTTGGCTTTTCGTATCAGGTGGACAAAGTATTGGAGCTTCAGCTTCAGCATCAGTCCTTCCAATGAATATTCAGGACTGATTTCCTTTAGGATTGACAGGTTGGACCTCCTTGCAGTCCAAGGGACTCTCAAGAGTCTTCTCCAACAACACAGTTCAAAAGCATCAATTCTTTGGCACTCAGCTTTCTTTATAGTCCAACTCTCACATCCATACATGACCACTGGAAAAACCATAGCCTTGACTAGAATTCAGCTTCAGCATCAGTCCTTCCAATGAATATTCAGGACTGATTTCCTTTAGGATTGACAGGTTGGACCTCCTTGCAGTCCAAGGGACTCTCAAGAGTCTTCTCCAACAACACAGTTCAAAAGCATCAATTCTTTGGCACTCAGCTTTCTTTATAGTCCAACTCTCACATCCATACATGACTACTGGAAAAACCATAGCTTTGACTAGACGGACCTTGTTGGCAAAGTAATGTCTCTGCTTTTTAATGTGCTGTCTAGGCTGGTCATAGCTTTTCTTCCGAGGAGTAAGTGTCTTTTAATTTCATGGCTGCAGTCACCATCTGCAGTGATTTTGGAGCCCCTCAAAATAAAGTCTGTCACTGTTTCCATTGTTTCCCCATCTATTTGCCATGAAGTGATGGGACCAGATGCCCTGATCTTAGTTTTTTGAATGTTGAGTTTTAAGCCAGCTACTTCAATCTCATTTTTCACCTTCATCAAGAGGCTCTTCAGTTCCTCTTTGCTTTTTGCCATAAGGGTGATGTCATCTGCATATCTGAGGTTATTGATATTTCTCCTGGTAATCTTAATTCCAACTTGTGTTTCAACCTTCCTGGCATTTCACATGTACTCTGCATATAGGTTAAATAAGCAGGGTGACATTATACAGCCAAGAAACAAGATGGCAGAGTAGAAGGATGTGTGCTCATCTTCTGTGAGAACTCCAAAAGTGCAACTCACTGCTGAACAACCATTGACAGCAGAATGTTGGATCCAACCAAAAAAAGATATCCCATGTCCAGGGGTAAAGGAGAAGCCCCAACAAGACAGTAGGAGGGGCGAAATCACATTTAGAATCAAATGTCATACCCACTAGCGATGCTCAGATGGCTTAAACAAAACCTTGAGTGTACCAGGACCTAGAGGCCACACAGAGACTGAGCCAGACTTGCCTTTGAGTGTTTGAGTGTGTCCTGTGGAGGCATGGGTCAGCAGTGACCTGCCGCTGGGACAGAGGATCTGGCTGCAGCAGACCTGGAACACCCAGCGTGTGGCATAAGCCTTCTTGGAGGAAGTAACCCTTAGCCCCACCGTAGAGCTACCAAGCTACCCACAAACTGCATAAAAATTATACCAAAGAAGTTCTTACACTGTTAAGGAAGTTCTAGGACCCGCAACTGATTTCCTAACCTTGGGAGTTTGACTTTGGAGGCTAATGAGAGACTTGAGTCAGACTTGCCTGTGAGTGCTCCGAAGTGGGTCAACAGTGTGGCCTCAGGCCAAACAACAGGGAGGGAACACAGCCCTGCTCTTCCAACAGTTGAATTCTCAGGCCTAGCCAAAAAGCCTTAAGAAGAGGCAAAATTTTGCCTACCCTACAATTTCTTGTTGATAAGGTTGGGATTTGAACAGTTGGGACACTCAGATATCCTGGGACATCTGACAAAAAACTGGCAAAAGTAACAGTTCTTACACATTGGTCCTTTAAATCTTTGCCTGCATGCCCCAACCAAAACAAGAAAAATAAGTCTCTCCTTATCTTTTCCCTTTTAAGTGTAGATTGTCAGGAGAAAAATACATGTGAAAATTAGTTCTTTGAATTGTGACTTTTGTAAATTTCATTCCCAGTACCTATTGACAATAATCCACATCCACAGGCTCCTTGTCTTTGTTTTGTTTTGTTTTGTTTCTCTGTTTCTTTAGTAGTATTTGTCATAAGGAGAAAAATCATAAAATGAGATGCCCCATTCATCTTGTTTCTTGTCATCAGAGCTTGGCTTTGTGACCAGTGAAAATATTCTATCTGGTCTCCACCAGCTGGACTGGACAGTACAAGTGTTGGCTTGAGTCAGGTAACTAACCAAACAGGCTAGAAATCAAGACACAAAATGACAGGCAGCATTCTCATTGTCCAACCTTGCCAGCTTTGTCTTAATTAGAGATTCCAACCCCTAGGGAGCCTTTGTTTTACCTTCATTGTCTTCCTAGAGCTGCTGCTGCTGCTGCTGCTGCATCATTTCAGTCGTGTCTGACTCTGTGCGACCCCACAGAGCCCACCAGGCTCCCCCATCCCTGGGATTCCCCAGGCAAGAACACTGGAGTGGGTTGCCATTTCCTTCTCCAATGCATGAAAGCTAGGAAGCCCTTATCCTAGTATTGCCCGCTGGATGCCATAGATGAGCTAGTTAATGCTGGAAGCATTTCGAATCCCTGTAGGAAGCAAGAGAAAACAGTTTCACAAACCTTCTTCTTACTGCTTGTAACAGTGAAGCTCTTTGCATTCTTAGGCTAAATCTGTGAGTGAACTTTGTGGGTCTTCGGAGGGCTGCATTTTTTCTACTCTCCGGGGATGCCTGTCATGTCTGTGGTTAAGCCATAAAAGGTTTATTGAATTTTAAGCCATAAAAAGGCTTGTTGGTTTTGAGTCATAATTAAAATAGGTATGTCGTGTCTGACTCTTTTGCAACACCATGGACTCTAGCTCACCAGGCTCCTCTCCATACTGGAGCAGATGCCATTTCCTCCTCCAGGGAATCTTCCTGACCCAGGGGTCAAACCCACGTCTCTTGCATTAGCAGGCAGATTTTTAAACTCTGAGCCACCTGGGAAGCCCCTAAAATAGGTATATTCTTGAATATTTAGACTTTTATATGTAAATTTTTTTAGCACCCACCATAAATACATATCCTATTGCTACCTATGGGAAGGTCAAATTGAAAGGAAAAAATAAGACAAAGGTAACTCTTGTTTAAGTTTGTAAATTTTGCTTTTCTGTATTTATACCTAACACATGGCTAAGATTTAAAATGAAAACTGTAACATCTCTTATCTGTCTCTATATGTCTGTGTATATGTAATATTTTTCTATCTCTGTATGATATTGCCAAAATTACTTTGTAAAAGAGTTCTATTTAATTGGCTTACAACATAAATGCTTACATAAATTAAGTATTCATAAAACTCTCAGAAATATAGAAACTAACCCAAATGTTTCTCAGGTACACAGCATCTAAGGTGAAAGCTAGCTTAAGTTTGTTGGTTTTAGTAAAAGCAGTTATGTCTCCAAAGTTGTCAGCATTAGATGTAATGAAAACACAGAATGTATTCTATTAATGTTTGGGTTTACTACTCAGAAGAATTTATGTTATCTCAACTAGATGTTTGAGACTGTAAAATTTAAAAATCAGAATGTATAATGAAAATAAATTGCTTGATGTATGTCAAACACAACAATATGTTTAAAAAGTTGGAGAAAGTCATGTTTTAACTTTTAGGTTCTTTGCTTCTATGGTTTTTAAAAAATATTGGCCTGATTTATCTACAGGAAAAATAATTTATACTTGTTTTTTGTATTAACAAACAGTAACAAACAATGAAATATTATATCTACTTAAAAATAGTTTTCAAAATCTGTTCTGAAGCTCCAGGCTGTAAAGTTATATTAAGTTAAATTATGGATATTCAAATCTGTATGCTTGTCCAGAAGCAACAGTTACAACTGGACATGGAACAATGGACTAGTTCCAAGCTGAGAAAGGAATATGTCAAGGCTGTGTATTGTCACTCTGCATATATGCAGAGTACCTCATGCAGAATGCCAGGCTGGATGAAGCACAAGCTGGAATCAAGATTGCTATATCAATAACCTCAGATATGCAGATGACACCACCGTTATGGCAGAAAGCAAAGAGGAACTGAAGAGCCTCTTGATGAAAGTGAAAGAGGAGAGTGAAGAAGCTGGCTTAAAACTCAACATTCAAAAAACTAAGATCATATGGCATCCAGTCCCATCACCACATGGCAAATAGATGGGGAAGCAATGGGACATGACTGAGTGACTGAACTGAACTGAACTGATGGATATTCATTGAATATCTAGATCATTTCTAAATGAGATAATACACTAAAACATTAATTGCTAAACCTAAGTTTGTTTACTTTTGGCTTCTTAATTTTTAGGTGAAGAATTTGAAGGTAAAGAATCTGCCTAATGCAGGAAACCTGAATTTGATTCCTGAGTCAGGAATATCTCCAGGAAAAGGGAATGGCAGCCCACTCCAGTATTCTTGCCTGGAGAATCCCATGGACAGAGGAGCCTGGCAGCTTACAGTCCATGGGGTTGCAAAGAGTCAAGCATGACTGAGCAACTAACACTTAATTTTTACAAAGAGAAAAAAGATATTTGAGGGTCTGTTACTATACATATTTTTTGCCATATTAAAAAAATATTGTGTATATGAAAAAGCATATATCTCTAAAACTTCTAGATTTTTATAATTATGTGCCAGGTATACCTCATTTTATTATACTTCACAGTATTGTGCAGGAGACTGCCTGCAATGCAGGAGACCTAAGCTCAATCCCTGGGTCAGGAAGATACCCTGGAGTATGAAATGGCAACCCACTCCAGTATTCTTGCTTGGAAAATTCCATGGACAGGGGAGCCTGGTGGGCTGTCCATGGGGTCACAAGGGGTTGGACACAACTGAGTACATACACACCCATAAGATGTTTTTAAATGATTGAAATAATATGTGGATAGAAACGAGTTAAATTTTTTCTCTGTTAACATGACAAAGTTTATTAGATTATTGGTCTGCTTTTGTAAAATTTTTAAATTTTTTAATACAGTTTTTAAAGGCTATGCTACATTCAGTCTGCTTTTAATACAAGATTATAAATGGATGTTTTCTTTATTTTTGTTTAATCCTTCAAGGAAATAAATATTTTGTGTTTGATCAAAATAATTTCCTATTTCTCACACTGTATTTATT
>SJYC01141173.1:0-25716 GCA_006408675.1 Madoqua kirkii | reverse complement strand
CAACCTTAGTAGATGCTATAATTAAGTATGAGGTACAAACCTCTTTGACCTGCAGTCTCTCTCTATGTGGACAGTGATAGGGACTAGTCTCCTTTCTCCAGTGGGAGTCAATCTCACAGGACAGCTATTCCCAGGTGTCCCTGGTGTGGCAGTTGGCTTTCTGAGCATGCATCAAATTCAAGCAATTGAGGTCTGAAATGACATCCTGCCTTCCTTGAGAGCCACTCCCTCCATATCAAAGGACTGTCCTTGGCACAGCACACAAAGTGTGCAACCCCAGGCCTGAAGAGCACAGCCTTTGAAGCCAAATTGTCTTGATAAGGGGACAGGTTCTCATCACCAGGCATCTTTTTGTCACACAAACATCTCAGTGTCAAATCATCAAGGAATCATTTAACTTACCAAGCCAAACAATCGCTTATTGAGAAAGTCAGGAAAGGAAAAGGCAGCTTTAACACTCCAGAGTTAAAACAACAATAACCAAAAAAGACTTTCCAAGTTTATAATTTTTTTGTAATGTCTGTGTTTTCAAACCAGATATTTACTGCACTGTTAAAACGTCTCAGGGTAACATTTTTAGTTCTGCAACAGTGCTGCTAACATTCCAAGACCAGCTATCCTGCAACTGCCCATAAAAAAATTAACGCTACCAAGGTCATTTTTTGTGTGTGCTTAAGCTCATGCCAATGAAAACTACCCTATAGGCATAAACTGGATATTTCTGTTCACCACACATTAACCCAGAGTTCCTCAGGGTGTGACACCTAGATGATTTCTGTGATGCAGATTTCTAGAAATCTGGCTGGAAACCTGCATGACTGAACACCCTACTCACGGCAGGGCGCAACCATTGATCTGTTATTCTACCCAATCTGCACTTAGTCTCAGAAGATTAACCCTTTGGCAGTAAGAATTCACATCGCTAAATGCAGAGTCTCTACTGAGGCCTGGGAAAGTGCATTAATTCCCAAAGTAGGACAACTGGACAGTCTCACAAGATTCATGAGAGAATGAGAAGAAGTGGCTGAAATGAGAAATGGGATGAGTCACAGGCTCTGGAAGAAACCGAACTGCAAACTCCTGGAGGTAAAGAAACCATAGTGATCACCTAGCACAGGCCTTTCAATGTTGCACAATTAATTAGTGACAGAAACCCAGTCTAGATTTTTCTCCACTGCCCAAAATGTGGTGTGGCAAAAGATGGACAGAAAGAACCTGGTTATAAAGAAAATATCATATTTTATGATTAACATAACAGTAAATGAGGACAAAATGTTTCATATCAAGATAATCCCTAAGATACAGTCTGATGAGGTCCTGGTATAATTTTAAAATTATATCTGGACACAGTGGAGACCACCTTAGTTGCTGGAGGTGGATAGCAACTTCACAGTAAGAGTGTTAAGAAAGGGAACACAAATCACTTATACACCTGGCCCTCCCATGAGCTCTGAAAGTCAGTGACTGTTCAGTGACTTCAACATAGACACTTGAGCAAGTCTTCTTTGTCTGGCGATGTAATTCCCCACACTCCATTCCTCACCCTTTTCCAACAGAGAGAAGAGGGTCATGCGGTAGGCACCATGTACAGGAGGTCAACTCTACCTCCCTTACATCTGGTGAGGGCAGAAGGAAGGGAGGTGGAGAGGATGGGGAGAGTATGAGCTGAGGCCGAGGGGAGCAAGTTGGATGAATAGAGATATCTCATGCTGTTAACTTCTGCTGGAAACCTCCACTTCCCCAAGACACAGGAATATGAAAAGAGGCAGAGAGCTGCAGAACAGGAAGACCACTTCTAAACAAACAAGGTTGAGTGAGTTGTGCTTCAGCTGCCCACATGTCGTTTTATGTGATCATTTCAATATTTACAAAGATGCATCTCCTTAGCACCCCTTTGCCGCAAATAAGGCACCTTTACAATTCACAACATCTGTCAAAAGCAGAGGTATACAAACTATACTACACAGTTTTGTTCATCTGCCCCCACCTGCACATTCCAAATTACAGAGATGAATTTTAAAGGGAATGTTTCGAAATGTTAAAGCCCTATATTACCTTTGTCTGGGTCGCCGAAGTTCTCATCGCAAAGAGTAAAAACCATCATGCTTCTACATGGAAATAAACAACCTTTATCAGTGAAACACCACCAGGAAGAGAAAATGAATACAATCCTCACCATTAATACTAAAACTAGTCAATAATTATCTAGGCAGTATCAGTTATGTCTTCTGTGCATCCTGGTTGGTCTCTAAGCAAAGCGGAGCTTGTGAGCAGTACTTGGGAACACTGCGGTTTCTCTATAGGACTATTATCTCAGGCGGCGTGTATGAAGAACAGGGCGGGGACAGCAAGCAATCTGCATGTTTACTGCTTCAACATTCTACCCACTTCTAGAGAATTATTGCTCATCCTAAGCCCCACAAGGGCAGCAGGAAATTCCTGTTCCTTGGCAATTTATTTCTTGGAAACCCCGGGACGAAGATGTGCTTTGTCCCTGATTAAGCCTATGTTTAGTCATGGCTGTGTGGAGGCTTCTAAGCCAGAGCATTCCAAATCTGGACAGGCAGGAAGGAATGAGTCACACCTCTCCAAAGTTCCTTAAAGATGAGTGAGGATTCATGCTAATTTTAAAATCTCATGTTTCAAGAAAGATACATGTTCAAGAAACATTATTTGTTTAAATCCAAGCAAATCTGATCATATGAACTACAAAACGTTAAGAAACTCATTCTGTAAAGTTATAATTTCATGGACTAAACATATTTTCCTGTTTCAGAATGTAAGTTTTCAAAAATAGCTACTAGCTGAAGGTAGTACGGGGATTGAGTGGAGAAAAATCAAAAGGCTGGGGCAAAATAAACCCTGGAGGACAAGATTAGAATCCAAATTCTAGAGGCAAATTTAATAATGTTAAGCAGAGTCAAAGGAGTAGCTTTTTCACATGAAAAGGATACAGTTAAATGCTGACATTTCTCTAGATCTTTATGAATGTGACAAAATGATCTATGATATGTGACCATTTATACTGAAAATTATTAAAATAAATACCATTTAAAATTTAGCACTAACACAATATTGTAAACCAACTATACTTCGATTAAAAATAAAGTTTAGTTTCTCATTTGCACTAGTCACATTCAAGCACTCAATACCCAAGTAGAACTGCTGCTGCTGCTGCTAAGTCACTTCAGTCGTGTCCGACTCTCTGCGACCCCACAGACGGCAGCCCACCAGGCTCCCCCGTCCCTGGGATTCTCCAAGCAAGAACACTGGGGTGGGTTGCCATTTCCTTCTCCAATGCATGAAAGTGGAAAGTGAAAGTGAAGTCGCTCGGTCGTGTCTGACTCTTAGCGACCTCATGGACTGCAGCCTACCAGGCTCCTCTGTCCAGACTAGTGGTTGCCATATTGGACAGCACAGATTATAGAACATTTTCATCACTGCAGAACATTCTGCTGGACAGGTCAGAGTCCAGAGCTCATAACAGACTTTAAAGTGAGCATTGATATATAATATAAACTGAAATAAAAAGCCATGGCTCCATAAAAGTGTACAATAGGGAGCAGCATATTCAAACCAATAAAAAAATTTTTATTCCTGCTTTGGCTCAACCTTCATTTAGGAAAAAAAATAAAAACAGAAAACAGGCAGGGCAAAACTCAGGCTAAGTAGTCAAGTTTCAGGGAGAGTTCACCGTGAACTGATTCCTTCAACCTGGAAAGGTACACATGTAAGTGTGTTTGCGTGTGTGTGTGTGTGCGCGTGCTAATATACTTTAGGGTATCCAAAGCATGACCTCATACAGAGAAATGTTCATCCTAGGGCCTGCCAAAATGGTATGGATGTCCCATAGTAGTGACATTAAGGCAAGGACTTTTTTATGCTGTAATTTTATTTTTCTATCTGAGTGTTATTTTCTTTTTATCAGTTCAAGAGCCCTCTTATTAGTGCTTGAAAATGAGAATTTTTAGAATTATAATTCAATAGCTAGAAATTTAGTTCGTTATATAATAAGATAATAAAGTTCAGGGACTGGATTTTTAATCTTTTTTTACAATTTTATTTATTTTAATTGAAAGATAATTGCTTTATAATGTTGTGTTGGTTTCTGCCATGCAGCAACGTGAAGCAACCATAAATATACATGTATCTGTTCCTTTTTGAGCCTCCCTCCCACCCCAACCCCCATCTCACCCCTCTGGGTCATCATACAGCTGGACTGAGCTCCCTGTGTTATACAGCAACTTCCCACAAATTGTCTGCTTTACAGATGGCACTGTATATACGTCAATGCCTCTCTCTCAGTTCGTCCCACCCTCTCCTTCCCCTATGGTGTCCGGAAGTCATTCTCTATGTCTGCGTCTCTATTACTAAGGCAAGAACTTTAAGTAAACCAAGAAGTCAAAACTACCTGGCACCCTTTGATCTGACCTCAAAACAGATTGCTATAAAAATTATCATTCTTAAACAGAATAGAGCAAATAGCCATTTCATTTCTTTATGGGGAGAGATGTCCAAAGAAGTCTTCACTGCTGAAATTTGCTCAGGATTGAAATGGTTATCCAGGTGCTGTCATTAGGTCTGTTTTTGGAAAGTCTCTTGCCTGGAATATTTAAAGTATCTTGTGAGCAGGAGGGCTTGATAACATCCCAAGGTCATTCTCTGCATCAGAACACTGATATCCTGGCAAATATCTTAGTTTTCCAATGAAACACAAATGCCAATTTAAAATACACTATTTGATTTCACTCTCTTTCTTTTTTTCCTTTTTACTGCTCCCATTTGATAATGTGTGAGTCCACCTGCTTTCACCTGTGGGGTGGGTGGTCACATGGTTATAACAGCTATGCAGATCTAAGGCTCCAGAAACTATATGTCCAGCATGAGTTACAGATTAAACTGGTTTGCAATGGAAATATTTAAAAGCATACCTGATTCTAGTTAGTACAAGTGCAATAAAATAAAATTTCAGTGATTGTGAAATTTTCAGAATTGCATTACCACAATAAATTAATTTTTTACTAATTTACTAATCCCAATTTTTACTAATTTACTAACCCAAATTCCTTTTTATTTTCCATCTAGATGACATCTTTTTCAAAACCAGAGAATACTCACTGGAATACTTACTTCTTATGGATTCTCTGATACTTTTAATTTTTATTTTATTTTATTTTTATTTATTATTTTTTTACTTTACAATATTGTATTGGTTTTGCCACATATCGACATGAATCCACCAAGGGTGTACATGTGTTCCCAATCCCGAACCCCCCTCCCACACCATCCCTCTGGGTTGTCCCAGTGCCCCAGCCCCAAGCATCCTGCACCCTGCATCGAACCTAGACTGGCGATTCATTTCTTATATGATATTATACATGTTTGTACTTTTAGTTACTGAAATCCAGGGATGTTAGATTAAGAGTCATTTGAATGGATGCATATAGCATTTTACAAAGCACTATAACATTTAACATTGTATTTGTCTGCCATGGCTCCACGTCCAGGATTTAATGGCAGGTGGTAACTTAAAAAGGAGGAGGCAAAGATCAGATTCATTAGGTTATAAGTTTAAGGACTTCTAGCCCATAATTCATTTCTAAAAATTAATTTTAATTGCACAAGCAATATATAAATTGTCTAAGATTTTCTTGGAAAACCTTGAACAGCATTAAATGTAAAGCTAAAGTCCCTCTTCATTGACTATGCCAAAGTCTTTGACTGTGTGGATCATAATAAACTGTGGAAAATTCTGAAAAAATGGGAATAGCAGACCACCTGACCTGCCTCTTGAGAAAATCTGTATGCAAGTCAGGAAGCAACAGTTACAACTGAACATGGAACAACAGGCTGGTTCCAAATCAGGAAAGGAGTATGTCAAGGCTGGATACCGTCACCCTGCTTACTTAGCTAATATGCAGAGTACATCATGTGAAATGCCACGCTGGATGAAGCACACACTGGAATCAAGACTTCCAGGAGAAATAATGGGAATAGCAGACCACCTGACCTGCCTCTTGAGAAAATCTGTATGCAAGTCAGGAAGCAACAGTTACAACTGAACATGGAACAACAGGCTGGTTCCAAATCAGGAAAGGAGTATGTCAAGGCTGGATACCGTCACCCTGCTTACTTAGCTAATATGCAGAGTACATCATGTGAAATGCCACGCTGGATGAAGCACACACTGGAATCAAGACTTCCAGGAGAAATATCAATAACCTCAGATATGCAGATGACATATCTTAAGGCAGAAAGCGAAGAAGAACTAAAAAGCCTCTTAAAAGTGAAAGAGGAGAGTGAAAAAGTTGGCTTAAAACTCAACATTCAGAAAACTTAGATTATAGCATCTGGTCACTTCATGGCAAATAGATGGAGAAACAGTGGAAACAATGAGAGACTTTATTTTGGGGGGCTCCAATATCACTGCAGATGGTGGTTGCAGCCATGAAATTAAAAGGCCCTTGCTCCTTGGAAGAAAAGCTATGACCAGGCTAGACAGCATATTAAAAAGCAGAGACATTACTTTGCCAACAGAGATCCATCTAGTCAAAGCTATAGTTTTTCTAGAAGTCATGTATGGATGTGAGAGTTGAACTAAAAGAAAGAAGATTTGCTTGGAAAGACAAAGGTTTTCTTTCTTTCTTTTGAAAGAAATCTGAGTGCTAAAGAATTGATGCTTTTGAACTGTGGTGTTGGAGAAGACTCTTGAGAGTCCCTTGGACTACAAGGAGATCCAACCAGTCCATTCTAAAGGAGATCAGGCCTGGGTGTTCATTGGAAGGACTGATTTTGAAGCTGAAACTTCAATACTTTGGCCACCTGATATGAAGAGCTGATTCATTTGAAAAGTCCCTGATGCCGGGAAAGATTGAAGGCGGGAGGAGAAGGTGATGAGAGAGGATGAGATGGTTGGATGGCATCACTGACTCAATGGATATGAGTTTGAGTAAACTCCAGGAGTTGGTGATGGACAAGGAGGCCTGGCGTGCTGCAGTCCATGGGGTCGCAAAGAGTTAGACACAAGTGAGTGACTGAAATGAACTAAACTGAACTGAAACTCCCTCTACCCACAAGAGAATATATTCATGTCCTCTCTCCCTTCTCAGAGGCAACCACTGTTATCAGATGAAGTGTATTAGGTTTTTCTCATTCTTTGGCAACTGCTCACGCATATCTAAGAAAGCATGCATATGGAAATTTGGTGCACCATTGTTCATACCAACAACAACAAAAACAGAAGCAGCCTAAAGTCAACAATTCTGGAGTAGCCAAACTAATTGTGATTTAAAAGAAGTAGTAAGCCTATATTAAATAATTTGGAGTAGCTCAGATATGCAGATGACACCACTCTTATAACAGAAAGTGAAGAGGAACTAAAAAGCCTCTTGATGAAAGTGAAAGTGGAGAGTGAAAAAGTTGGCTTAAAGCTCAATATTCAGAAAACAAAGATCATGGCATCTGGTCCTATCACTTCCTGGGAAATAGATGGGGAAACAGTGGAAACAGTGTCAGACTTTATTTTTTTAGGCTCCAAAATCACTGCAGATGGTGACTGCAGCCATGAAATTAGAAGACGCTTACTCCTTGGAAGAAAAGTTATGACCAACCTAGATAGTATATTCAAAAGCAGAGACATTACTTTGCTGACTAAGGTCCATCTAGTCAAAGCTTTGGTTTTCTAGTGGTCATGTATGGATGTGAGAGTTATACTGTGAAGAAGGCTGAGCGCCAAAGAATGGATGCTTTTGAACTGTGGTGTTGGAGAAGACTCTTGAGTGTTCCTTGGACTGCAAGGAGATCCAACCAGTCCATTCTGAAGGAGATCAGCCCTAGGATTTCTTTGGAAGGAATGATGCTAAAGCTGAAACTCCAGTACTGGAGCCGATTATACAGAGTGAAGTAAGCCAGAAAGAAAAACACCAATACAGTATACTGACACATATATATGGAATTTAGAAAGATGGTAATGATGACCCTGTGAGACAATATAAGAGACACAGAGGTATAGAACGGACTTATGGCTTCTGAGGGAGAGGGAGAGGGTGGGATGATCTGGGAGAATGGCAATGAAACATGTATATAATCATATAAGAATTGAAGCGCCAGTCTATGTTCAATACAGGATACAGGATGCTTGGGGCTGGTGTACAGGATGATCCGGGGAGATGGATCGACTGAACTGAACTGAGATGTTGCCTCTGTTTTTATCCAATTTTTATTTCTCTTGTCTTTGCATTGTCCAAGTCCTGTGGATTATTTTTGTTTTGTCTTGGGTGGTTCTTTTTCTATGTAAGCCTGTACTTGGATACTTTAATGCTACGGTAGCAAATTATTCCAAATTTGTTGTGGCTGTGCATGCTGGCTCAGTCATGTCCAATCTTTGCAACCCTGTAGACAATAGCCTACCAGGTTTCTCTCTCCATCTAATTTACCAAGCAAGAATAATGGAGTGGATTGCCATCTCTTACTGAAGGGATCTTCTGGGCCTAGGGGCAAACTTGTGTCCTTTGCGTCTCCTGCATTGGCAGGCACTAAGAAATGGTAACGTGGTGGACCCTTCGGGTTTGAATCATCAAATTTTTGGAATTTAAATAATAAAATGTCAAGACCTTTAGTTCAGACTTTACGGACAGTCGTCCCGATAAAGAAAGACCTCAAAGGTCTCCTCTTAGATAAAAGAACGGAAAAGATCAAACCTCTCCGGTAGACATAAGGAACCACTACCGTAGTGAAGTTGAGACGAAGGTAACAGTATAAAGAAAAAGACTGGGATTGAGAGGATGGAAGGAAAACATTCTTGGAAACACTAATGTAACCCAGATACAAGAAGGCAATGGCACCCCACTCCAGTACTCTTGCCTGGAAAATCCCATGGATGGAGGAGCCTGGAAGGATGCAGTCCATGGGATCGCTGAGGGTCAGACACAACTGAGTGACTTCACTTTCACTTTTCACTTTCATGTACTGGAGAAGGAAATGGCAACCCACTCCAGTGTTCTTGCCTGGAGAATCCCAGGGACAGGGGAACCTGGTGGGCTGCCGTCTATGGGGTCTCACAGAGTCGGACACGACTGAAGTGACTTAGCAGTAACAGGATAATCAAAAAATAATTTCCCTATTTCATGAGAATTTATTCATATTTTAAAAACAAATTTTGCATGTATGATAACATTTACAGATTCCAGGAATCAGGACATGAGTATCTTTGAGGATTTATTATTCGGTCTACTACAGAAGACCTTTTTTTCTAATTTATTCTCTATTTTACTTTTATTCATAAAATAATTTACAAAGTTCACATTAAGGACTATTTTGATTAATTTAATTTTCAAAGGTGTATACTTCTCATACTCTGCAGAAGTATTTTTTTTCCCTTGTTAAACCTCAATTACTTTTTTCTTTTTCTGACTTTGATGTTGAAGCATTTCTCTCTGTATATCTAGGACCTCTACATTCTCTTGGAGTTCTGTTTTTCCTTTGTATGAAAATGGAAGGATAATTTAACAATCCTCTTGTCAGGAAAAATAAATTATTCTTTAGTGTTCTCGCTGAAAATGGGTTTCCTCCCATTAGTTGGTGGTGTATAGGTTGGTAGTGTATATACTCAACTGCTGTTCTTCCCTTTATTCTTGCCAGTATTGGTTTTGGTTTGATTCTGGTTTGAATTTGTATCAACCAAAAATGTTCACAAATATTGTCAAGTGTCCCCTGAAGGGCAAAATCAGCCTCAGCTGAGAATCATTGTCTTAGACAAGTCATGACAATCCAGTTCTCCTTTTTCAGTGACTTATTTAGAGAAGAGCATATGTTCTGGCAATATGAAAGGAGAAGTCTATTAAGGGTTTGGGGATAGAAGGAAGAGAGGTTTTGAGGAAATTTTTCCTTTCTGAAAAAAAAAAAAGAGAGAGCAATAAAAAATAGCTCCCTCTTAGTTCCTTCCCTATCCTTGCTTGCTGGGATGCTTGAATCTTGGAGCTGTGGTAACCATCTTGTGATTTTAAGGTATGGCAGAACAGAAAGATGGGAATGACATAGTTAACATGCAGAAATAGCCTTGAAATATCTAGATACTAGTAACATAATAGATGTGTGTTCAGTTCAGTCACTCAATCGTATCTGACTCTGCAACCCCATAGACTGCAGCATGCCAGGCTTCCCTATCAATTAAGAACTCCTGGCGTCTACTCAAACTCATGTCCATTGAGTTGGTGATGCCATCCAACCATCTCATCCTCTGTTGTCCCCTTCTCCTCCCACCTTCAATCTTTCCCAGCATCAGTCTTTTCCAATGAGTCAGTTCTTAGCATCAGGTGGCAAAGTTTGATTCTGGTTTGAATTTGTATCAACCAAAAATGTTCACAAATATTGTCAAATGTCCCCTGAAGGGCAAAATCAGAGTTTCAGTTTCAGCCTCAGTCTTTCCAGTGAATATTCAAGTAGACATGTGTGGGAGGTGTTTAAAAAGAAACATCTGTAACTGTTTCCAATACTTTGCAGTATAAACATGTTCATAAGTATACCTAGGGCTTCCCTGATGGCTCAGATGATAAAGTGGCTGCCTGCAATGAGGGAGACCCGGGTTCGTTTCTTGGGTCGGGAAGATCCCCTGGAGAAGGAAATGGCAATCCACTCCAGCACTCTTGCCTGGAAAATCCCCTGGACGGAGGAGCCTGGTAGGCTACAGTCCATGGGGTCGCAAAGGGTCGGACACGACTGGGCGACTTCACTCACTTCACTTAAGTATACCCAAGGAACTTTTAATAACCTCAATTAAACAAAGCAAGAACTCAAAAATCAGATAAGATGGAAAGGGAAATTGCAGAGTTATGAAAACAATTCAAGGGTCAAAATAACACTGTCTCTAATAAATTAACACAAAATAGGAAGAAATAAAATGCACACAACTGAAAAAATATTTCTGACACAAAAAGCCTAATTAATCACTTATAAGAGAAAAAACAAAAATGAAAACAATTAGAATTTAGTCATTGCAGAAAACAAACTTTATCCAACATGAGACTAATTATTATCTCCATAAGAGTGAGCTTAAAAAATTGCAGCAAAGGGAATTTCCCTGGTCATATAGTAGTTAAGACTGCTCTTCCAATGGAAGGGGCACAGGTTCAATCCCTGGTCAGGGAACTAAGATCCTATATGACGTTCAGTGAGACCAAAAGGAAAAAAGGCAGATAGTGAATATATGTATATGTATAGCTGATTCACTTTGTTGCACAGCAGAGAGTAACACAACATTGTAAATCAACTATACTTCAACAAAAATTTTAAAAATGAAAAGACCTAAACAGAGGTAACAAAAAATGCAGCAGAAAAAAAAATTAAAAGAAACTGAATCTGTAAAATAAAGAGCTGATTTTGATCATTCCAGAATGATTTACTTGATATGAAACATATCAAATTAAATTGAGTTTCAAGATTAAAGAATGTCCTTCAAGCATCCACACAGAAAAAATGAGGGAAGAGAATTTGGATTATCCTTTGACTTTTCCACAGCAACATTCATGCCTGAAATATAATAAAATGATCTCTAGAAAATTAAAATGTGAGACAAGAGTACAACACATATAAGGAAGCATATTAACATCCTTGAGCAGAAGGAAACTCAGGAATCACATTACCCAGGAGTACTAACACAAAACTAGTTTAAGAAATCCATAGATCCATGAGATTTAAGTATAGAGAAGATAAAATAAGAGGAGTGGTGATAAACAATGAATACATTTAAATATTTAAATATGGAATTAAATAACTGTGATATAAAGCATGATCTGAAATAGTGTTACTAAATATATCTGATGATTATTTCTGGATGATACTATTTTTATATTTTTTTGCTTTCATATTCATATGATGCTGTGCTTCTTGAATGTTTTTCAAGGAGTGTGATATATTTACATTTTCACAAACAAAATAATCCTTGGTTTAAAAATAAGTTTGTGAAAAAGCTTAAGTAAATTATCTTTAGGAACTTTAGGAGGGAGTAAACTTAATCCGGGGCAAAGCTTGTTGGGTTGATTTTTGTCTTTTAAATATTTAGTACCTTGTTCACAATAGTCTTTGTATATCATATTTCATATTCTTATAAACTAGAAGGATAGAATTATTCAGCAGGAAACAGTCTTCAGTTTTCTTGGTCTTAAGTTGCATTACTAGTGTAGTCTTTTCAAACTTCAAAAAAAATGAAAGAGGAGAGAAAACTTACTACCTAATTCCATGAGACCACTGTTATCCCAATACCAAAAGCAGTTAAAGAGAGGATTTCCTGGTGGTCCACTGTTTAGCACCTTGCACTCTGACTGCCGAGGGAGCAGGTTAAATTCCTGTTCAGGGACCTAAGCTCCTGCAAGCCACACAGCTCAGCCAAAAAAAAAAGCCAGACAAAGGCATCACAAGGAAAAAGACAGAACAAAACTACAGACCAACATTCTTTGTGAATATAGTCACAAAAATCCTCAGCAAAATAATAGCTGTCTATTTGTGCATTTATAAACCATATCTAGCAACATATAAAAAAGGATATACACCATGGTCAAATGGTACTTATCTTAAGAATGAAAGGTTGGTTCAACATACAAAAATCAAGCAAATAATATACCACATTAGTGAAGTTTTTAAAAAATCACATGATCATCTCAATATTGCTGATAAAAATATTTAACAAACTAAGAACAGAAGGTAACTTCCTCAGTCTCATAAAGGGCATGTGTGAAAACGCTACCGCTAGCATCATACTTAATGGCAAAAGTTTCAGAGCTTTCCTTAAGATCAGGAGCAAGACAAGGTTATTTGCTCTTGCCATTCTATTCAACATTGTGCTGGAGAGTCTAGTCAGTGCAATTAGAAAAAAAGAAAAGTCGTCCAGATTGGAAAGGAAGAATTAAAACTACTTATATTTGTAGATGACATAATCTTGTACATAGGAAATCCCAAGACTCCATTAAAACCATTTTAAAACTAATAAATAAATTTAGTCACTGAAGTTACAAAATAGCAGATCAATATACAAATATCAGTTTTATCTAGGTACATCAGCAAACAACCATCAGCAAATAAGATTGAGAAAGCAATACCATTTTAATAGCATCAAACAAATAAAATATTAAGAAATAATTTTTTAATTATTAAAAATTTTAGAAAAATTAAAGAAGACCTAAATCAATGTAAAGACATGGTCACAGATTAGAAAACTTCACATTGTTAAGATGGCAATATACCCCAAACTGATCTGCAGATCCAGTGCCATCCCTTTCAAAATATCAGCAGCTTTTCTTTTGATCCTAAAATTCATATGGAATACCAAGGGATTCAGAGTAGCAAAAACAATCTGAAAAATATCAAAGTTGGAGGACACACAATTCTTGATTTCAAAAATTACAAAGCTACAGTAATCAAGACAGTGTGGTACTGACATGAAGATGACAATATAGATTAATAGAATCAAGTTGACAGTACAGAAATAAACCTTTATATTAAAAGTCATTTGATTTCAAAAAGAATACTGAAGCAACTCAATAGGGAAAATAATAATCTTTTCAACAGATGTCACTGGGACAACAAGATATCTATATGCAAAAGAGTGAATTTGTTCCCCTCACTTCACACCATGTACAAAAATTAACTGAAAATGAATTTAAAAAGTAAATGTAAAAGCTTAAACTATAGAATTCCTAGAAGAAAACATGAGTATAAAGGTTTTGTTACCTTGCATTAGCAAATGATATCTTAGATATGCACCAGATAAAAGATAGATAGATCAGATTTCATCAAAATTAAAAAAAACTTTGTTCTTCAATGTCAGGAAAGTGAAATAATTAACCACAGAATGGGAGAAGATATTTGCAAATTATATATCAGATAGGGCTTACCTGGTGGCTCAGGTGGTAAAGCATGTGCCTGCAATGCAGGAGACCTAGGTTCAATCCCTGGATTTGGAAGATTCCCTGAAGAAGGGAATGCCAAGTCACTCCAGTGTTCTTGCCTGGAGAATTCCATGGACAGAGGAGCCTGGCAGGCTTCAGTGCATGGGGTTGCAAAGAGTCAGACATGACTGAGTAACTAACACACACACATATATCAGATAAGAGACTAATATCCAGGATACATAAAGGAAGGTCTCTTTCAACTAAACAGTAAAAAGACAATCCAGTTACATGTGGGAAAAGGATTTGAATAGACATTTCTCCAGAGAAATTATACAAATAGCCAATAAGCCCATGGAAATATGTTCAACGTCATCAACCACTGCTGCTGCTGCTAAATCGCTTCAGTTGTGTCCGACTCTGTGTGACCCATAGACAGCAGCCCACTAGGCTCCCTCATCCCTGCGATTCTCCAGGCAAGAACACTGGAGTGGGGTGCCATTGCCTTCTCATCAACCACTAGGGAAATGGAAATGGAACCCACAATGAGATACCATTTCAAACCCACTAGAACAGTTAAAATAAAAATGAGGAACTGGGACTTCTCTGGCAGTCCAGAGGTTAAGACTCCATGCCTCCACTGCAGGAGGCACAAGTTTGATCTCTGGTTGGGAAACTAAGATCCTCATATGCTGAGTGATGTGGCCAAAAGAAAAAAAAAAAATGAGGGACAAATGTTGTTGAGGATCTGGAATAAAATCTTATACTTTGCAAATGGTGTTTGTCAGCTTCTCAAAAGGTAATACATAGAATTACCACATGACCCAGTAACTACACTCTTAGGTATATACTCAATAGAATTGAAAACACATGTGAACACAAAAAAATTGTATATAATGTTCATGACTGCTTTACTTACAATAGCTGTTGAGTGGAAACAACCCAAATATCTATCAATTGTGAATAGATAAATTGTGATATATCCATACAATGGAATATTGTGTACCCATAGAAAGAAATAAGATACTAATTCATGTTACAACATGGATGAGCCTTGAGACCTTATGCTAAATGAAAGAAGCCAGACATACAAGTCACATATTACATGATCTCATTTATATGAAATGTCTAGATTAGGCAATTCATAGAGACAGAAAATAGACTGGTAGTTGTTAGGGGTTGAGGGGAAGGAAAAACATGGAGTAACTGATGAGAACATTCTGGTATGTTATAGTAGTGACAGTTGCAGAAGTTTGTGAATATACAGCAACCAATGTGTTTCACTCCTGAAAAGGGTGAATTTTATGGCATGTGAATTACATACCTCATTTTAAAAAAGAAAAGAATGAGGGAGTGTAAGGGCCCGTGTATTGCCACTCTTTGCCAGATCTGAGCCAAACCATGTGAACATTAACTGAGTAAGGAAATACTATAATATTATAACCCTTTCGCACATGGAACATGTCCAAAGAGAAAACTGACAAAATCAAAAGACTCCAGCAGAGCCAAACACTCTCTGAAGAAGCAAGCTGAGATCCTTTTCTTTATTTTTTGAGAGGTTTCAATACTTTCTATAGGAGATAGACCAAAAACAAAAACAGCAGAAGAGCCAAAAGAGCACACTCTTCTTTGCAATCTGCCTCACCTTTTTCTGTTGCCGAGTACTGAGAACCCCTCAAGTGACAGTTACGGGACAGCCGATGGTAATGGTTATTTACAGGAATCAAAAGGTGGGAATCCAGTCAGGTGGGAAAGCCTCTGGCAACACAGGAAATGACAGGAAGCCATGTGGTTGGACAGTGGACAGTTCTTGGTTTGGTTTCCAATATTCACCTTTTCCCCTTTAGCACCCTAATTTCCTTTTCCCCTATTTATCTCTTCCACTTCGATTAAAACTTTGGAGCTATCGTTTGAGACTTGGCTTCTAACTCAAGCTAGGAGGTCAGGCCCCTGACTCAAGCTAGGGCGTTGTATATTCCTTCCCTGGAATTTCAATCGCTACACAGGGACAAAGAGACGGAAACTATCAATGATGATATTTCCCTTTTGTCTGTATAGCAACATCTTGACCAGACCATTCCTGCCACCAAGATAGCTACTGACTCTAGGGCTCTCTTGCTTCCTACCAGTTCTTAAGCCTGACTCTCCTGCCTCCAGTCAATTTGATTATATCCCTAATGCCTTCTGAATAAATTCCCTTCTGCTTAAGTTAGAGCTGTTTTCTGTAGCTTGCCACAGAAAAACTCACTCGTGAATAACTGGAACCATGACAGGGCTAGGTCCCATGGGACTGGGTGGTCATGCATAATCCATACTGGTTCCTGGGAAACTTCCCTGGTGGCACAGTGGATAAGAATCCGCCTGCCGAGGCAGGGGACACAGGTTCAATCCCTGGTCCAAGAAGATTCCACATACCAAGGAGCAGATAACCCCGTGTACCACAACTCCTGAGCCCAAGCTCTAGGGCCCTTGAGACACAACTACTGAGCCCACGTGCTACAGCTACTGAAGCCCAAGCACCTAGAGCCTGTGCTCTGCCAACAAGAGAAGCTACCGCAATGAAAAGCCTGCATATTCCAACAAAGAGTAGCCCTCACTTGCCACAACTAGAAAAAGCCCGCACAAAGCAACAAAGACACAACACAACTATAAATAAATAACAACAATTAAAAAAAAAAAAAAAACAGCTCTTGGGTCCTCAGCAGTACAAAGTCAAATATTATCTCTCTAGTGCAACAGGATCAACTACTGTTTGTCTGCTTCTCTCTACATCTGTTTCTTTCTTTCACCTTTTATCTTTTCTCCAGCTCACACTTCATGTACATTCAAGCTTTCAGTTATTCTCTTCAACACACTCATGGTTCTTGCAAGGGAAGAACCTTTCCTCTCAACACACTCATGGTTCTTGGAAGGGAAGAACCTTTCCTCTACCCTTTTAGGTTATGTGGCCAGGCCTGAGCATTAAACAGACATAGATAGATTAACAGGAAAAATGTATACAGATTTTGTTTACTATTGTTATGTGTACTTGGAACCTTTAAATGAGAACTGAAGACCCGAAGAAGCAGTTAGGACTAAGAGCCTATATATGTTTTTTTAAAAAATGTGGAGAAATGACAAGACAAAGGAAAAGAGTTTAACCTTGTAGGAGTGGTAAATTGTGGAAGTGACTAGGAAATATCAGGGGAAACTAATGGAAGATAAGGGCTTCCCTGGTGACTCAGTGGTAAAGAATCTGCCTTCAATGCAGGAGTCTGGAGTTCAATCCCTGTGTCAGGAAGAGCCCCTGAAGAAGGGAATGGCAAACCACTCCAGTATCTGCCAGGAGAATCCCATGCACAGAGGAGACTGAAGGGCTACAGTTCATGGGTTTGCAAAGAGTCAGACATGGCTGAGCAACTAACGCTTTCACTTTAAGGGTGATCGAAGGGGGAAGCACACATTCTCTTCACCCCTCATTCTTGGGGATAAATCTCCCTTACCTTAGACGCTCACCATAAGGGTCCTCTGAAAATAATGAGCAGTCCACTCTCCAACATATGAGCAGCTCAGTCTTTTATTTCTCACATGTAGGCTTACAACCAGTCAAGCTCATTTTAGATAATTGTGACTTATTTTCAACTCTGATTTCCTACTTTTACTTAATTGGACAAAGTCACATATCTTCAGTGATTTTTAGGTGTAGGCTATTCTATTTCCAGACTAAAGAAAAATGTTTTTAACACTTTCAGGAGGTCGTTCTGCTTTAAAAAATACCAATTTACCTTTCTAAATAGGACACTCAGGTTTTCAACATAAGCCCTCTATATTTGTGTATTTTTACTGAATTCCCCAAGGTAAGTTTATAGATACTTGACTCATATTCTTGCGTGCATGCCAAGTCACTTCAGTAGTATCTGACTCTTTGTGACACTATGGACTCTAGCACACCACACTCCTCTGTCTTTGGGGATTCTCCAGGCAAGAATACTGGAATGGGTAGCTGTGCCCTTCTCCAGGGGATCTCCTCGACCCTGGGATCAAACTCACATCTTTTATGTCTCCTGCATTGGAAGGTGTGTTCTTTACCACTAGTGCCATCTGGGAAGCCCCTGACTCATATGACTAAAAAGTCATTAAAAAATAATACTTTCCAGAGTATGGAGAGGGTCTCCTCTTAAAAGTAACCTGTTTGTCCAGATTACTCTGTGGCAGAAGGTGCTTGTGGCATATAAAATGAAAATGTTATCGCATATACATTTTTTGCAGTCTTTAGTAATCAAAGGTTTACTCTTTAGTAAGCAAACTCCTTCCTCAGTTAAGGCAAAACATTTCATGTCATTCCACTGTATAGAATGTGAGCCAGCCTATGTATAGGTGGTCCTTCTGTCAGGTACTTCAGTTCAGTTCAGTTCAGTCGCTCAGTCATGTCTGACTCTGCAACGCCATGAATAGCAGCACACCAGGCCTCCCTGTCCATCACTAACGCCCGGAGTTCACTCAAATTCACTTTCAAATTCAAGTTGTGATGCCATCCAGCCATTTCATTCTCGGTTGTCCCCTTCTCCTCCTGCCCCCAATCCCTCCCAGCATCAGAGTCTTTTCCAATGAGTTAACTCTTCGCATGAGGAGGCCAAAGGATTGGAATTTCAGCTTTAGCATCAGTTCCTCCAATGAACACCCAGAACTGATCTCCTTTAGGATGGACTGGTTGGACTTCCTTGCAGTCCAAGGGACTCTCAAGAGTCTTCTCCAACACCATAGTTCAAAAGCATCAATTCTTCAGCGCTTAGCTTTCTTCACAGTCCAACTTTCACATCCATACGTGACTACTGGAAAAACCATAGCCTTGAGTAGACAGACCTTTTTTGGCAAAGTAATGTCTCTGCTTTTTAATATGCTGTCTAGGTTGGTCATAGCGTTCCTTCCAATGAGTAAGAGTCTTTTAATTTCATGGCTGCAATCACCATCTGCAGTGAGTTTGGAGCCCAGAAAAATAAAGTCAGCTACTGTTTCCACTGTTTCCCCATCTATTTGCCCTGAAGTGATGGGACTGGATGCCATGATCTTAGCTTCCTGAATGTTGAGCTTAAAGCCAACTTTTTCACTCTCCACTTTCACTTTCATCAAGAGGCTTTTTAGTTTCTATTCATTTTCTGCCATAAGGGTGGTATCATCTGCATATCTGAGGTTATTGATATTTCTCCCAGCAATCTTGATTCCAGTTTGTGCTTCATCCAGTGAAGCGTTTCTAATGATGTACTCTGAATAGAAGTTAAATAAGCAGGGTGACAATATACAGCCTTGATGTACTCCTTTTCCTATTTAGAACCAGTCTATTGTTCCATGTCCAGTTCTAACTGTTGCTTCCTGACCTGCATACAGATTTCTCAAGAGGCAGATCAAGTGGTCTGGTATTCCCATCTCTTTCAGAATTTTCCATAGTTTATTGTGATCCACATAATCAAAGGCTTTGGCATAGTCAATAAAGCAGAAATAGATGTTTTTCTGGAACTCTCTTGCTTTTTCAATGATCCAGTGAATGTTGGCAATTTGATCTCTGGTTTCTCTCTCTTTTTATGAACTCCTTATTGCCAAATTCAGACTTAAACTGAAGAAAGTGGGAAAACCACTAGACCATTCAGGTATGACCTAAATTAAATCCTTTATGATTATACTGTGGAAGTGAGAAATAGATTTAAGGGACTAGATCTGATAGACAGAATGCCTGATGAACTATGAATAGAGGTTTGTGACATTGTACAAGAAACAGGGATCAAGACCATCCCCAAGAAAAAGAAATGCAAAAAAGCAAAATGGCTGTCTGAGGAGGCTTTACAAATAGCTGTGAAAAGAAGAGAAGCCAAAAGCAAAGGAGATTTAAGGGACTAGATCTGATAGACAGAATGCCTGATGAACTATGAATAGAGGTTTGTGACATTGTACAAGAAACAGGGATCAAGACCATCCCCAAGAAAAAGAAATGCAAAAAAGCAAAATGGCTGTCTGAGGAGGCTTTACAAATAGCTGTGAAAAGAAGAGAAGCCAAAAGCAAAGGGAAAAAGGAAAGATATACCCATTTGAATGCAGAGTTCCAAAGAATAGCAAGGAGAGATAAGAAAACCTTCCTAGTGATCAATGCAAAGAAATAAAGGAAAACAACAGAATGGGAAAGACTAGAGATCTCTTCAAGAAAATTAGAGATACCAAGGGAACATTTCATGCAAAGATGGGCTCGATAAAGGACAGAAATGGTCTGGACCTAACAGAAGCAGAAGATATTAAGAAGAGGTGGCAAGCATACAAACAAAGAACTATATAAAAAAGATCTTCATGACCCAGATAATCACGATGGTGTGATAAATCACCTAGAGCCAGACATTCTGGAATGTGAAGTCAAATGGGCCTTAGGAAGTATCACTACGAACAAATTTCAGTTGAGCTATTTCAAATCCCGAAAGATGATGCTGTGAAAATGCTGCATTCAATATATCAGCAAATTTGGAAAACTCAGCAGTGGCCCCGGAACTGGAAAAGGTCAGTTTTCCTTCCAATTCCAAAGAAAGGCAATGCCAAAGAATGCTCAAACTACCACACAATTGCACTCCTCTCACACACTAATTAAGTAATGCTCAAAATTCTCCAAGCCAGGCTTCAGCAATTTGTGAACTGTGAAGTTTCAATGTTCAAGCTGGTTTTAGAAAAGTGTCTAAAGACTGGAACAGAAAAAAGTTCACAGAGTGAAGGAGCTTTGGAGGTATTTGATCATTTGTAGAGGTCATGTGACTAGTTTTTGAGCACTAAAATACATCCCTTTATTTGGTCTTTGGGTTTCCTTTGCACAGTCCAAGAAGAAACAAGCAAGTGGGAGAAACTATTAGGAAGACAACCCCTGGTTTAAAACCAATTTAAACAGGACATTATTTTGCCTTTTATTTTGTTATGTTTTATTTTTAAGCTTAAACAGAGGACAGATAAATAGCCAAGAGCAAGGGATTGGAAAGTGTTTTGTAGTTCCTTTTCTATTATTTCCATCTTCAGGAAGATTTTTGGTTTTGTGAGGTTTTTGTTTATTTTATTTTTTTTATCTTTGTCTAATTATTACATGTCTGAAGTACCATTTTTTGAAATAGCACCTTCTTTGTCTAACTCCAACCCCACTTTTGGGGAAAAAAAAATCTCACTTTTTAAAAGAGCTTTAGAAATTTGCTAATTTTACCTTGGGGGCAAGGAAGTAGGGGGCTTATGCCTTATTGCTATAGATGAGATTTTTAAAAACTATTGTTTTACTAAATCTTGGGTTCTCCTCTCTGAGTCACTAAATTGCTTTGCTTCTTAGTTTAGAGCCTGCTAAGCTTGCTTTGTTATTGTTGTTCAGTTGCCAAGTCATGTCCAGTTCTTTGCGACCCCATGGACTGCAGCAATCTGGGCCTCCCTGCCCCTCACCATCTCCTGGAGTTTGCCCAAGATCATGCCCATTGAATGCGATGCCATTCTACCATCTTGTCTCCTACTGCCCTCTTCTCATTCTGCCTTCAGTCTTTTCCAGCATCAGGGTCTTTTCCAAGGAGTTGCCTCTTCACATCATGTGGCCAAAGTATTGGAGCTTCAACTTCAGCTTCAGTACTTCCACTGAACATTCAGGGTTGGTTTTCTTTAAGATTGACTGGTTTGATCTCCTCATTGTATAAGAGACTCTCAAGATCTTCTCCAGTACCACAGTTCAAAAGCATCAGTTCTTCAGTGCTCTACTTCTGCTCAAAACATAAATTTAAAACAAAGTTCCTTGAGCCAAATTTTATCAAGTTGCCCATATTTAATTAAGTTTTGGATTCCCATAAGAGCATGGAGTGGGAGAGAGGGAAAATATAATTTATTGAACATACAATGTGCTCTATGCACTATATATATCATATTTTTATTCAGTCCACAAACTGCTCATTGTATTAAGTGCCATTGTCTCTACTTTACAGGTGAGGGATAAAAATGAAATTCAGAGAAACTGAATAAGCCTAAGATTACTCAATGGATACATGGCAGAAACAAAATTCAAAATCTGAACTGTTAGGTTCTTAACACTATTTTTCTCTTGCATCTCTTCAGTTGATGACTAGGTAACAAACATTTTTACTAAACTTTCTTTGCTGTTATGTTCATACTATTGTTAAATGCTTAATCTTAAAATGTTCCATCTTAAAATGTCTTTGTAATTCTGCCATTTCACAAATAATCTTTCTTTCTTCAGAAGTGACTCTTTCTTGGATGACTCCATTATGCCACTTCATATTCAAAGTGTAAGGGGAATATTTCACTCAGTTTCTCTAACACTATCACATCTCTGGCTGACCATCCAGCCATAAAGCTTTCTATCTGGCTGCCTCCCAAGTTAACTCAAATAGGTTTAAGGCTGCTGATTCCTTGAACTGTAAGGCTATAAGACGAAGGATGGAATGATGAATGACAGAGTCATATCTGAGGTCAAGATAGAGTAGTAAGTATCAAAGGGTCTTAGATAGAAATGCCAGAGGTAGGTATCAAGAGCCTAGGTGCAGAGGTAAACAGATGAAGGAGATAGTAAGAAGTATTAATAGCAGCAGTTCCCAAATTTGTATGTCTTTAAGGAGATTATGATCTGTAGGTCTGGGATAGAAACAAGGTGTCTACATCATTAACACAGGCCAGAAGTGATCCTAATTTAAGAATCCCTATGAAACCCATCCCTGAAACAGAGGGTATCTATTGATGAGTTCACCGTAAAGGAGAAAGAGTGGGGAATATCTATGATTTGGGTATGATCTCCTCCACACTCAGCCCAACTTGGTGTACAAGGGGCTGATCCATATAGGCAAAGCTTCAGAGAACAGGTTGAAGGAATAGAAAGTTTTGTTTATGACTAAGACTAAGTTTTGTTTATGACAAAGGGCAGAATAGGTTGGAGAAGTTGCAGAGAAATGATACTGCATCAGATCAATAACTAGAGGCTTAGAGCCATATAATTTAGGACATTTCATCTTTCCCAAAACGTTTCCTGACCACACTTCCCTTTACAAAAGCTGCTTTATTTCTCAATTTCACTTTACTGCAAAACCCTTCAAAGAGTTGTCAATTATCTCTCTCTTATTTCCTAACCTCATATTTCCTCTTAAATTCACTCCAGTCTGGCTTTATCTCTGTAACTTCAGCAAAGTTATCAATCTTCTTGTTTCCAGTTATTATTTTCAGTTTCATTTACCACTCCAGTATTCTTACCTGGAGAATTCCATGGACAGAAGGGCCCGGCAGGCTACGGTTCACAGGGTTGCAAAGAGCTGGACACAACTGAAGGAACTGAGCGTACATGCATGCATGATCTTACTGTGTTTCTATCTCCACCTTCCCACATTGTCTATTGTTAAAACAGCACCATAATTATCTTTCTAAGACATAATGCAGATCATGTTACTCTTGCACAACCCCTCTCAAGTGTACTCTTGCACACTCCACCCCAACCCTTGAAGTTCAGTGAGAAGATACATTTTGGGTACTTGGCATTGGGTATAATCCTTTGGCTAAATTTTTTAATTGAAGCATAATTATTTAAAATAATATAACTGTTCAACCTACCGTGATCTCTTTTCCACATTGTTCACAAAAATAAATTTTGATGAATTTCAGACACATGTCATGTGTTTTATAAAAAACATGTATCTTTCAAAGAATAAAAGAAAATTTAAAGGAATATATTCACAATGTTGGATGTAGAATATCCTAAATGAGTCTCAGAAATATAAATCAGAGTGACATCAATGAAAATTTTATTATTTTTAACTTTTTAAAATTTTGGCCATGCTGTGAAGCATGAATATTGTTCAGTCTAAAAAAAGAAGGAAATCCTGTTATATACTATTGCAAGGATGAACCTTGAAGACTGTATGCTAAGTAAAATAATCCAGTCACAAAAGACAAATACTCATGATTCCATTTATATGAGATATTTAAACTCAGAAATGAAAGAGTGGTTTCCAGGGGCTGATGTGAGGAGGAAACAAGAGCTGTTGTTCCATGAATATAGAGTTTCATTATGCAAGATGAAAAAAATTATTGAGAGCTGTTGTACAACTATATGCACATAGTTATTAATAACAATACTGTGACATATACCTAAAAGTTGTTAAGATAGTAAATTTATGTCATGTGGGGTTTTACACACACACACACACACACACAAATAAAACTAACAAAAGAGGAAGAAACCAAGACTTCCCCAGATGAATAATAACTGAGAAACTGTTTCTAGTATACCTTACCCAACAAGAAATGATAAAAGGAGCCCTTTAATCATAAATAAAAAGACACAAGACAGTAAATTCAAATCCAAATGAAGACATATCCACTAATAAAGGTAACCATATAGCTAAATATGAAAGTTACCTTATGTATTTTTGGTTATAACTTCTCTTTTTAGTCTATTTGATTTAAAAGACACATACATAAAACAATAATTATAGATCTATGTCAGGTAAGAAGTGCGTAAAAATGTAATTTGAGACAACAACAACCTAAAGGAGTGGAGGAGCTATATAGGAACAATGTTTATATATATATTATTGAAACTAAGTGGGTATTAACTTGAACTATCTTGTTATAAATTAAGATGTTAATTGTAATCTCATGGGAAACCATTAATAACTAGAAAGTGTATAGTAAGAGAATTAAAAAGGAAAAAATGGTATACTGGAAAAGGTCAGTTTTCATTCCAGTCCCAAAGAAAGGCAATGCCAAAGAATGCTCAAATTACTGCACAGTTGCACTCATCTCACATGCTAGTAAAGTAATGCTCAAAATTCTGCAAGCCAGGCTTCAGCAATACATGAACTGTGAACTCCCTGATGTTCAAGCTGGTTTTAGAAAAGGCAGAGGAACCAGAGATCAAATTGCCAACATCCGCTGGATCATGGAAAAAGCAAGAGAGTTCCAGAAAAACATCTACTTCTGCTTTCTTGACTATGCCAAAGCCTTTGACTGTGTGGATCACAATAAACTGGAAAATTCTGAAAGAGATGGGGAATACCAGACCACCTAACCTGCCTCTTGAGAAATCTGTATGCAGGTCAAGAAGCAGCAGTTAGAACTGGACATGGAACAACAGACTGATTCCAAATAGGAAAAGAAGCACACCAAGGCTGTATATTGTCACCTTGTTTATTTAACTTACATGCAGAGTACATCATGAGAAACGCTGGACTGGAAGAAACACAAGCTGGAATCAAGATTGCCGGGAGAAATATTAATAACCTCAGATATGCAGATGACACCACCGTTATGGCAGAAAGTGAAGAGGAGCTAAAAAGCCTCTTGATGAAAGTGAAAGAGGAGAGTGAAAAAGTTGGCTTAAAGCTCAACATTCAGAAAACGAAGATCATGGCATCCAGTCCCATCACTTCATGGGAAATAGATGGAGAAAACAATGGAAACAGTGTCAGACTTTATTTTGGGGGGCTCCAAAATCACTGCAGATGGAGACTGCAGCCATGAAATTAAAAGACAGTTACTCCTTGGAAAAAAAGTTATGACCAACCTAGAGAGTATATTCGAAAGCAGAGACATTACTTTGCTGACTAAGGTCCATCTAGTCAAGGCTATGGTTTTTCCTGTGGTCATGTATGGATGTGAGAGTGGGACTGTGAAGAAGGCTGAGCGCTGAAGAATTGATTCTTTGGAACTGTGGTGTTGGAGAAGACTCTTGAGAGTCCCATGGACTGCAAGGAGATCCAACCAGTCCATTCTGAAGGAGATCAACCCTGGGATTTCTTTGGAGGGAATGATGCTGAAGCTGAAACTCCAGTACTTTGGCCACCTCATGCGAAGAGTTGACTCA
>SJYC01141168.1:0-13725 GCA_006408675.1 Madoqua kirkii | reverse complement strand
CTTAATTATATACAAATGCAAGTACACACATCCATGCACATGTGTGTACACATATACATGATTGATGCATATGTATTTGCATATACTTACCACTTTCTCTGGTATTTTCCCAGTCTGACTCTCAGTCTTGCTTGTTGGTTTATTGAGTTCCTCTTCGTAATTATTGGCTTCCTTAGATATCAATTTTTGTAAAACCTCTGCAACTTCATCTTCCAGTGTGTGTGCCTGGCTTTCTGTAATCTGTTACAAAAAGTCAAAATATATATAACTTATTTCTATTTTTGTGGCTTAAAAATACTAAACTCTTTAGCTGAATACATATTTTTAGAAAACAAGAGAATGTCTAGCCTATCTTCTGAACAGCCCTTGTTTATGCCCCTAGTACACACTGACTGTCACAGTGACTGCCCAGCACTCCTGGGAAGAGGCAGTCTTTACTGTTGGAACCCACAGAAAACAATCCTCAAGTTGTTTTTCAACCCTCAGGTGCAGGTCATGGTAGGCAACTGTTGAAACCTGCAAATTTACCGCCTCCCTAAAGCCTGCCAGGACTGTGTTAACGTGCCTGGGAACCAAGATGGGACAGAGGCAAGGTCAGAATGGATTGTGTAGGGCTTCCCAATCGTTGCATGGCTTTGCACATCTTATTTCTTTCTCACCTCACACATTTTAAAAACACTTCTGCTGGTTAAATCCTAACCATCTTTCTAAACTCACTTCAAACACCTCCTCCTCTGAATCTTTTCCTTATTGCTTAACTGGATATATCCATCTTCTGGCATACTAAATCATGCTGACGGTTCTTACACAACTTGTAGTATGAGAATGTGTATATTTGTCTAGTGCCTCTGATAAACCATAAATTCCTAGGGGGAAAGAATGGAGTCTTACTTGTCCTTGAAACTCATGGTGACTGGTATAAAGTAGACACAATATAAACATTTGGCTCTCTGAATCAAGTGGTTTGGCTTCTTAGCATGTTCCAAGCTGTACGAATTTGGTGTGTTCTCATGCATATGACTTACTAGGCCAAGATTCAGCAGTTTGGACACGATCCTGTCAAATACTCCTCTGTCGTTTTCCTCATAAATCCTGGTAGCAATTTTCTGGACAATGTCTTCAGCAGTTAAAGGAGTGCCATCAAGTTGATGAAGGCCATCTGGATCATCTAGACAGAACAATCACAACTTCACATTGTGGTGATCACAGGCCTGTTTCTTGGATTACAGTAGATTTATAATCTGAATCTTGTACACTCAGGTATGTTTGGAATATACTTAAGGTGAGGCTTTGTCCATGTAAACTCCTGGTTTGAAATAAAATTTGACTTCAAGTTAAGACTTTAGGATGGTAATGGAAATTCTGAAGCTTCTTACGTGATTATAAAAGGAAGATCTGAAGACAACACAAAAGGCCTCTCCATTTTTAGTGCTAATAGTACAAGAAGTAAAATACCCGTGGATACCATGCCTTATTGTTCAAAGCACTCTTCTATATATTACATAATTTGATATTCCATTTCCACACAAGGTGTAGACTGGTATTATTTGCACATATATTCCATTTGCAGGCAAATTTCTGGGCTGAGGGAGGGGGAACCTGCCTCACACCCAGAATCAAAGAGTATGTACTGAAGATTTTGTGACTTACTTGGAAGAACTGTTCACTTGTGAACAGGTATCAGGGCGCCTTTACGTAAGGAAGCTTAATGTGACAACTCTTTTTTCCAGAGAGTAAGGAACTTTATGTCCCTGAAATTTAAACTCTTAAAATGTGATAACAGATTTGCACAATACAATATGTAAATCTATGGAAACCTCTGCAGAGAAGCTTGAAGACAGGTATGCTTGGCTTTCCTGGGAGGACGTTTGGCAGTACCACTCCAGACTAAAGCAAGGGCCTATCCTGAGGAAAAAGAAGGCTACGGTAGGGTTGGTGGCAAGGAAGAATGGCACCATGTCCCACAGAGCACTCCCAGGAAGCAATTGGTCAGTCTATATCACATCATAGACTCAATGGACATGAATTTGAGCAAACTCTGGGAGACAGTAAAGGACAGGGAAGCCTGGAGTGCTGCAGGCCATGCGGTAGCAAAGAGTTGGACACGACTGAGCAATTGAACAACAATCTATACTCCCTGGACGAGGATAGTCATATGTGCAAGTTTATAAGGCACTTAACTCCTCTTGTCACCTCTAGGCAGCTTGGAAAGATCAGAAATTTAGCTCCAATGATTTCTCTTGTTACTTATATATTCTTGGACCACTATAAAGGAAGTTATTAAGAGCATGTATTTCATGGGATTCTGAGGATCACATGAGGTAAGGTGTAAAAGCGCCTTTTAAATTGGCAAGCATCATATGAAAGTTAATGTAGTTGTATTACTATGGACAGTGGATTTGCACCTGAAATAAAGGAATTGTAGTTATCTTTTAGAGAAAATAGACATTGAATCCCTAGCCAAATTCTGTCCAAATAATTGTGAACATATTCACTCAAAGAAAGAAGAACCTAGTACATATTTCTATTCTGGCTCATCTTTTTCTTCTGTAGCTCATGGGGATTCATAGATTTTTCCAGACTCTGCAAAGATGGAAGGGTATGCAGCCTCAGGCAGAATATCATCTTTGTGTTGTTTGGAAGGAAGCTTAGGAAAGTGAGCAGGCTGATTACCCATGGAGGGCTGGGAGTGCTTTGACAGCGTATTATTGCCAAATCACAGGCCAACCAGTAAGCTGCAAGGCCTGTGAGCCCTATGTACTAGAGTGACTAACGAGCAAGAAAGTCCCTTAGAAAACTCTATAAAATCAGCTCCCCTCCTGGCTGACTGAAAGTTGGGTTCCTCATCCATTTTTTCCAGAGCGGAGATTCACTGTCACTTAGGTCTGATTTGTCCGTTTGTGGGTTGCAAGTCAGACTCTGGGGAATAAGTGTAGCAGAAACTGCCCAAATCTAGGGAAAGGCAGAAGAATTTATTTCCCTTCCCATTTATCCCTTGGGATCTGAAAAAGGAAGAATAGCGATTGCCTGCTGAAGCTGGAAAATAACTGAGACAGCTGCTTTTCAGTTCATTTAATTCACTACAGGGAGAATATTAGCAAGACTCTAAAAAAGTAGCCTCTTTCCTCCCCGCACTGCTGGATTCTCTGGAGCCAAGAATTCAGATCTCCCCTAGTACAGCTTGGCTAGACGGGGTTAATAGCTGAACTGTGGGGCAATGCTCCTTGCCTTCCATGATTTCCCCTGCTCCTCCACAATGGAAATAATTACTCAGAATGACTTCTCTACTGCTCATGAAAGGGTATTTCACCCTCCTATACAGACCTCAGAGGGGAAGCAAACATGAGTTCAACATTTATAACTTTTAAAAACAGCTCCAGTTCTAAGTGGATATAAAAGAGCCTTGTCCCATCATCTGCCCAGTTGAGTTTGAATTTCCAGCAACTAATATGGCACTTAACATTCATTTATTCAATATGTTAGTATTAAAGTCTTAATAGGGGCTAAGACTGGAAATAACAGTGATAAATAGTTTAGACATGGTCTCTAACTACACAGAGCTTACTGTCTAGCTCATAGTCTGATAATTAGTAATTTCTAAATGAATAGTTGTTTGGTGGATGCACAGAGAAGCCCCAAAACAATATTTCTTAAAAGAAACTTGGAAAAATCCTAACTCACACATACTGTAGAAAACACCAAGGAGGAGAGTTGTTGGGTTCTCCAGCACAAGCTCATTTAGAGGTTTCCTAAAGGTATAAAAGTGCCCTGCAGAAGTTAGGCCCCTCGGCCTCTCTATCAGGATGAAAGTTTGCATGTCTCTGAGGCTCTAGTCACCTGGGTAGTCCCAAACCTTCTGCTTCCAGGATTACCAGGGCATGACAGAAGATGAACAATTTACTCATAAACCATTCTCTCCAAGAATCTTCTATATATACTCAAGTCGACTTAAAATGACCCCTAGGGCAAGCCTAGAGCCATCAGCCTAGCACTTGATAGTTCAGAATTTATTTGGGATGTTAATAAAATACTGAACAATGTTAAAAATAAGTTGCAGCTCATGGGGATTCATAGATTTTTCCAGACTCTGCAAAGATGGAAGGGTATGCAGCCTCAGGCAGAATATCATCTTTGTGTTGTTTGGAAGGAAGCTTAGGAAAGTGAGCAGGCTGATTACCCATGGAGGGCTGGGAGTGCTTTGACAGCGTATTATTGCCAAATCACAGGCCAACCAGTAAGCTGCAAGGCCTGTGAGCCCTATGTACTAGAGTGACTAACGAGCAAGAAAGTCCCTTAGAAAACTCTATAAAATCAGCTCCCCTCCTGGCTGACTGAAAGTTGGGTTCCTCATCCATTTTTTCCAGAGCGGAGATTCACTGTCACTTAGGTCTGATTTGTCCGTTTGTGGGTTGCAAGTCAGACTCTGGGGAATAAGTGTAGCAGAAACTGCCCAAATCTAGGGAAAGGCAGAAGAATTTATTTCCCTTCCCATTTATCCCTTGGGATCTGAAAAAGGAAGAATAGCGATTGCCTGCTGAAGCTGGAAAATAACTGAGACAGCTGCTTTTCAGTTCATTTAATTCACTACAGGGAGAATATTAGCAAGACTCTAAAAAAGTAGCCTCTTTCCTCCCCGCACTGCTGGATTCTCTGGAGCCAAGAATTCAGATCTCCCCTAGTACAGCTTGGCTAGACGGGGTTAATAGCTGAACTGTGGGGCAATGCTCCTTGCCTTCCATGATTTCCCCTGCTCCTCCACAATGGAAATAATTACTCAGAATGACTTCTCTACTGCTCATGAAAGGGTATTTCACCCTCCTATACAGACCTCAGAGGGGAAGCAAACATGAGTTCAACATTTATAACTTTTAAAAACAGCTCCAGTTCTAAGTGGATATAAAAGAGCCTTGTCCCATCATCTGCCCAGTTGAGTTTGAATTTCCAGCAACTAATATGGCACTTAACATTCATTTATTCAATATGTTAGTATTAAAGTCTTAATAGGGGCTAAGACTGGAAATACAGTGATAAATAGTTTAGACATGGTCTCTAACTACACAGAGCTTACTGTCTAGCTCATAGTCTGATAATTAGTAATTTCTAAATGAATAGTTGTTTGGTGGATGCACAGAGAAGCCCCAAAACAATATTTCTTAAAAGAAACTTGGAAAAATCCTAACTCACACATACTGTAGAAAACACCAAGGAGGAGAGTTGTTGGGTTCTCCAGCACAAGCTCATTTAGAGGTTTCCTAAAGGTATAAAAGTGCCCTGCAGAAGTTAGGCCCCTCGGCCTCTCTATCAGGATGAAAGTTTGCATGTCTCTGAGGCTCTAGTCACCTGGGTAGTCCCAAACCTTCTGCTTCCAGGATTACCAGGGCATGACAGAAGATGAACAATTTACTCATAAACCATTCTCTCCAAGAATCTTCTATATATACTCAAGTCGACTTAAAATGACCCCTAGGGCAAGCCTAGAGCCATCAGCCTAGCACTTGATAGTTCAGAATTTATTTGGGATGTTAATAAAATACTGAACAATGTTAAAAATAAGTTGCTCAGTTAGTGATCAGATCACAAACAGATCTACCTCTGTCTGCATGCACAACCCATCTGACCAAAAAACAGACAAACATTAGATGATTTTTATATTTTTATTAAATGGTCAACTCCACTCAAGTGGTTGAATCTGTTTCACATGCAGCTATACCCAGTACCTATTTATTGTTAGTCCAAATATTTTACGTTAAAGAAAGAATTCAAAAAAACTTTTTCATGTAGTATGCAACACGAATGTATAAAAATATAGACCATTTCCCCTTCCCCATACATATTATATACAACACAATTCTCCTCAGGCTATGATAGCCTATAAAAGTCTAATTAGTAATTGTTTTCTGGCAGAGATAATCAGTATAGTTCTCTTGTGGCCACGGAAGAGAATTAAGACACATAAGAAAATCTATAGTCACTCCTAAGAACCAGTACTCAGAGTGGAAGACACACTGAGGAATTGAGGTAGATCTCAATGCCTCAGTACAGTATTTAATTTATCCCCTCATGTATTCCCTTATTTGTGCATTTGTTCATTTATCAGTTCATGAGCTCCAGACACTGGGACTATATTCTCTCTGTTCTCATGGCGTTTTCAATTTATTTTAGGAGAAAAAGATAAATCATAAGTAGTCACACTCAGGGATATAAAATTACAAACTGCAATCAGTGCCATGATGGAAAGAAACAAGATTTCTTTCAGATCATGTGCTGGATAAACCAGAGAAGAAGACAGTCCATTTAAGGCTGTAGATGACACATGGATTTTGGGTTTTATCCTGAGAGATGGGAGTCCATTAGAAGGTTTTATGCCAAAGAGTGACATGCTCATATTTGTGTGTTGAATGGATCACTCTGGCTGCTACATGAATAACCTGGAGGGGGTCAGAGTGAATGCTGGAAGATCCATTAAAAGATTTTACTGTAGTTCAAGTGAGATATAATTGGAGCTTGGAAAAGGATGCAGGTGATTGGTAATGGAGGAAAAAAACTTGAGATGACACATAGGAAGTAAAATTGATAAGACTGATGGATTAGAATGTGAGAGGTAAGGAAAATAATGGTTTGACTCCTAGATTTGTCTTGAAAAATAGGATGTATAGTAGTGCCTTTCCTAGAGGAAAGAGGGCTAAATTATAAGGTTTACAGAAATTATGAGTTTAATATTGGACATGTTAAGTTTGAGGTGCTTCTGAGACTTCAAAGGGAAGATGTTAAGTTGGTAGATAGTTATAGGTCTACAGTTCAGAGAAGTCTGGGCTAGTGATATGAGACATCAGGATATAGATGGGAACTGAAGCCATGGAAGGGTTAGAATGCCTAGGGAGACAGACTATAGCTAAGAAGAGAACACTGGAAAGGGAGTAATAAGTATTTCACCTTGGAATGTGTGTGGGGGGTTTTTGTTGATTTAATTATATGGGAATTATGATATTTTGTATTTATAGTTAAAATAAATTAGAATGTTAAAATGAACTCAAAGGACCCTTTAAAGAGACAATAAAACCTGAGCTTCTGTGGTGCTGGAATTGTGCATGATGTCAGTTAAGTCTGGGATTTTTCTCAATTTTGGACATGGACTAATAAAGGATTGTGAGCGTGTAAGAGATATTTTCAAAGTACAGGACCTTCTCTTACCTATAATGGGAAACTACAGATTAGAGAAAATAGGTAGCAAAAGTTCTTTTTCTTCATTTACCTTGAAATTTACGGTCCAGTCCACTCTTAGTAGAATCATAATCATCAATCAGTCTTCGATTCTTGGTTGAATCAACATCTTCCACATTCAATTTATTATCATTTGGGGAAATTTTTACAGATTGTCTTTCTTTCTCATTTTTTTCCTTTTCTGTTATGGCCTTTAGCAGGTTCAAGTTATCAACAAAGGAATAATTGCTTTCACCTGGCTTGTTTTCTGGAAGAAAAGCCCCCAAGCCCAGCACATCCATTTTAGTTAAGCTTCTCACAGCCTACATTATTTAAATTAGCATCAACTAATTTCTTATTACCTGGAGGGTATGTTTTTTTAATCTTGTCTGCTTCGGCTTCAGCAATCTGTGAAACAAACAGGAGATAGACCTGGTTTTAAATCATTGCTCTACCACTTACCAAATATGATAGCTAAATAATTTAATCCTTGTGGGATGTAGTTTTATTGTTTGTAAAATGTAAGTAATATTTTTATCTCAAAGTATTGTCATAAGGATTAAATGAAATAAAAGAAAGAACAAATAGTCTATAAATATTAATTCCCTTCTCTGGTAATATTGGTAAAAGATAAATCTCTGATAAATTAAGAAATCTTACAATAGAGTGGATGTAATGTTGAGCTTACTGGCTTTTTATGCAGTCAGCTTTTTGTTTTATACAGAACTCTCTATATTCAACTGTCAGGATACAGAAATTACCAAAATTATATTTCCCATCATAATTTCAGTCAGTTTATTATTAACTTTTGAGGTCTGTGAATTCCAAATGGCTAAAAGGTCACAGCATGATTACATTAAATAGAAATAACTAAAATAAAATGAAATAGCATTTACTTCTGACCTACCTGCTCATTCAAAGGTCTTTCTGCACTTAATTCTCTATTGTGTAGGAGTTTGTCTAGAATAAACACACACAAATGCAAATTTAATTGTGTATTCGAAAGACAATATGTCTCATTAAATAAAATTTTCAAAAAAGAAAATAAAAATATTTTTGGATGACTGTGAAACAAAAATATATATTAACAAAAATTATAAGATTATACAATAAAAATGATTATCAGCATTGCCTTGCTTATTATCCCAGTGTATAGAATTACATTTTTTTTCCTGATCAGAAATCTAACAAGAGTTCTAACACTTGGTTTACCAGCTGTTTTCAAGGAGACAGAGCTTAATTTGGATTGGAATTGTTGGCACATTACAAGCTTTTTTATCACACACTGAACATGTTATGAACAGAAAATCTGAGAAAGGTTGTAAGATGACTAGGGAAAAACAAACAAACAAACAATGAAACTACTTTAATAGGCGGAAAAGCCACCCGCTCCCAATTTCAAAAAACAACCCATGTTACTGCTCTATCATTTAAAAAGTGAGGAAAATTTGTCTTCTGGCTCTAAGTCCTAGCTGATTTCTTTGTCAATGTGCACGGATATCATGTGATCAGAAAATAAGGCACGGTGATATACAGCTCGCGATTATATCAAGCTTTACCTTCCGTAGCAAAATAGAAGCGAGGTGGGAAGAAAAGGGTCCACGTACCTTGGCTGCCTGCCGGTTTGGGGAAAGCCTGAATTGGGCTGCTGTGGAGCACCAATACCACAATCCAAGTGCCGGTCCAAAGGAAACCCATTCTTCCGCGCTTGGCTTCGGAAACAGCTTGGCGCCGGGCTCCCGGAGCTGTAGCTTTTGTTATGAATGAAAAGGAGTAAAAACAGGAAAAGCTAGGAGAGTGGGCGCGGGGAGGGCTAGTGGCGGGGATCCTCGTCTAATGGAGCTCTGCTGGGCTCCAGAGTAAAGGGATTAATTAGACTGGGCGCTCAGGACGCAGGTCTCCAGGTGGAGGAGAGCGCTGTCCGTCCCGTGGGTGCTGAAGTTACTGTGACAAGAACGGGCAGCGGGTCGACTTGGGCGTCGCCTTATTCTCGCTCCCTCCCTGAGAGGAAGTGAGGATGGAAGCGCATGCTCTCTGAGAGTCAGAGGCGGGAAGGGATGGCGTCAGCAACTCCAAAGCTACTCCAATTCCCTCCACGAATGGAAGCGGGGGAGGGACGACAGACGGGCTAGCGTATTTTCTGTGCCGCAGTCCTAGGGCTGATCCTGCAGTCAGGGTCATGGCCATCATTGTCATAACCTTCCAAGTAAATGTTACCTCAGGGACCAAGTGCCTTCTCTGCCTGTGCTCCTGTTAAGGAAAGCTAGATAACCTTAGGCAGAGGGTTCTGCTTTGAGATTATTCTGGGATATCTTCTCCAAAAAGTCCTTTCCATTCTACCTTCTGTACCTAAAAGACAGATGCAATTCTTACATTCTTAGAAAAGCTGTGCCTTTTGTGATTTGGGTTGTCAATACCAGGGCCCTCTTAGTGCTCTTGTTTCAGCTCTATGGAGTCTTTTAAATTGGGATATTTAGGGAACATTCTTTCAAATAGATTGCTGCAACACAGTCACTCTCCTGGATGCTGAAACAGAAAACACACACACACACACACACACACACACACACCCACCCATTGCTTGTTCCCCTAAGAGTAAATATCGTCAATAGTCAGGGGTAGGTAAGTAGCAGGAGGAGCCAATTTCAATTTAAAAAAAAATTCTCTTTCTCGCCATGGGAAATCCCTCTTCAAAGAAAGGGGAAAGCTGCTCTTCTGTAAAGTTCTTCCCTGGGATTCAATTATGTCTAAGAACTTGGTTGTTCCAAGGTTCCTTGAAGAGAAGGGATAGTCATGAAAAGCATTTTTCATCCTAACTAGGTCAGGGAGGTGCTTCCTATATTGTGGGACTATTTCCAGAAGCCCAAGATTATTGCATGAAAAGAGCTATCAAAAAAGACTTTAAAATAATGAATACAAGCAACACTAATAATGTGAGCAGGGTGCTGAGTAAGTTGTTTAGTCTTTGAGTTTTAAACAGATCTTGGACCCTTTCCTTTGGACTGTGGCATGCTGGGAGCTAGTCTGAATAATGACCACAGAGAAGAATTCAGCACAATCAGGCCTTTGATTTCTGTATCCCTGCTTTTCAAGGAACAAGTAAGTTGTTCAAGTAAAATAAACAAACCTAAAAATAAACAAAAATACCTAAAAATAAACAAGCAAGCAAGCTAACAAACAAATATCCCTCATCTGAAGGGCTTTGAGTTTGGATATCACTCAAATACTTTAAGAACCTAAAGAGTACTTTGGATCTAGCACCTACTTCAAGAAACAGTAATGCAGCCTTGGGGGCAGGGTCCAAGTTCCCCCTCAAGGGAAACACAATATATTTGAGATCATCTGTAGAACTAAAAACCCCACCAAATTGAAGATGCTAACTACTTGATGGAGCACTCTTCATTCAGAGAAGGTCACAGTTCTCCCCTCATCACCTGATGCCCCCTTTGCCTGGCAAAGCAATAAAGCTATTTTTTCTACTTTACAATAAATAAATAAAGCAAACAGTTGTTTCTTGGCAGTAATGACATAACAGTAGTATCCCAGTAGGCCACATTAAAAAAAAATTAAATCTCTCAATTTAAAATCCTATTCAAGTGAAGGGTAAATGTCCTTATTTTCCTCTTTAAAACAGGTGGCAGGCTCTGTTTACTTTGCAGTGTAATTGTGGAGAACAGTTGAATATGTGTCTTGATCAAATCATTTTGTTTGTTTTTTTAACTTCATGGTGTGGCATGTGGGATCTTAGTTAGGGATCCAACTCTTGCCCCCTTCTTGGAAGCACAGAGTATTAACCATTGGACTGCCAGGGGAGTCCCTTGATCAAATCATTTTATGCCAGAAATGTTTTGACACAACCTAAAAAAATAAGTCATGAAGTATTTTTAGCTTTTAAGAAACATTACCAAAAATTTGGTGAAATAGCCATTCATGGAGATTTACTCTGTCTCTGATCTAATCCCTCAGCTCCACTCCATCCTATGTCCCATCTTTTAACTTGCCTCTCCTCACAATGTATGTTTGCAGTTGGGAGGGTCTCAGGATACAACTAAGGTAAGGGATGGCTATTGGACTTCCCTTGTGGCTCAGCTGTTAAATAATCCACCTGCAATGTGAGAGACCCGGGTTTGATCCCTGAGTTGGGAAGATTCCCCGGAGAAGAGAAAGGCTACCCACTCCAGTATTCTGGCCTAGAGAATTCCATGGACTGTATAGTCCATGGGGTTGCAAAGAGTAGATCAACTTTCACTTACACGGCTATTGAGGACATTGCATTGCTTGCTAAAAATGAAAAAAGTATTTGGCTTTTCCCTGTTATTTGCATTCAAAGTGTTAAATCTAAGATTGTGTTATGTTTATGTCCAAATGAACTGTGGAGCATAGGGTAAACTCTAAGGCATAAATTAATTTACATTCTCAGTCTTATGAATGTTTTTTTTTTTACTACCAGACTCAGTATAGATCCATGAGTAGAGTAATCCTAAATTTCATTTATTCATTCGTTCACTTAAGAGATGTTTATTGAGTACTCAGAATGTACCAGGTATTAAGATAATTGCCAAGTATACAAAGATAAGTAAGATATAGCCACTGCTGGTTTTGTAGCCTGGGAGAAATGACTGTGATTATAACAACTACCACCACAACTATTTACCGAATGCTTTTCATAAGCTACACATTGATGTCACTTAAATATAAGTGAACAAATAAACACAAGAGTGTTTATGGATTCCCTGTTGTATATGCAGCGTTCAGATGGGGTGCAAATAATGGATTGAATGATCAGGAAAGGTTTCAAAGAGAAGATCTCTTGTTTTAATCATAAAAAGATTAAAATATTCAATTGTTATATATAAGCACACCAGAAACATTGAATAATATAAACAAATATATGTTGAAGTTGCAAGACAAGTGTCATTGAAGCAGATCACGTGATTGTGAAATAAACAACATACAAGGCACAGTAACTTCATCAGTGTTACATATGAGTTGATCATTCACTATAGAAGATGCCTTTTGAGCTTAGTCTTGAAGATGGAGATATTTGAAGTTGTTTAGAGAAAATTTTATATTATTATTGCATGTTGTATTGTAGAAAGTCTCAGACAAAGACAAAAGGAGGAAAAATATTGAAACAAACTCCATGAATTCATATACCCAATTTCAGTAATCATTAACTCATGACCACTGTTTTTATTTTATATTCACCTGTAAAAATCCCAAACTTCATATCATTTTACCCACAAGCATACCAGTATGTTTACCTAAAAGATAAGGGTTCTTTTTTCCTAGCATTATTATAATACCTTTATCATATCTCATAATAATAATACTTCACTATCATCAAATATCCAGCCAAAGTTCAGATTTCCCCACTTGCCTTATAAATATTTTTACAGATGGTTTGCTTAGATCAGAATCCAAACAAGGCCATACATTGCATTTGTTTGGCTTGTGAAAGACACAAATCAGTATAAGATATTGCAAGGTTTTCTTTTCATTTCCCAAGACATGTCAGTTGCTTCTTTAGAATACTGTGCACACTTCCAGTACAGCATGTGTCTTATTGTGCTGCTCTTTGTACATGGTTCTTTTTATTTCAAAAATAATAAATATAGATTGAAGGAAAATTTTTAAAAATACAGTAAGCTAAAAGGGGAAAAATCATCTGATAGAGATAATCGCTGCTAATTTTTGGCATATTTCCTTTTGGTGCATGTTTTTCTAAGAAAATGTTTTATACATATGTTTATAAAATCTTATTTCTTATTGTATACATATCTGTCTATGCCACTAATCTATGAACTCTTCAAGAGGAAAAGTCTTATCTTGCTCACTCTTCGTTTCTCAGCCCTTCTTGCAGTATCTGGAAGTCTATTTGCTTAAGTAAATGAACAAAGTGATGGAGGCTTGTCTGTTTACCTTTGCTCTTCAAGTGCTGAGACCATGATGGCTATCCTACATTGGAGGATCATGACAGCGTTGCAGTTCCAGGAGCTGCCAGTTCCTTCAAGAGCTGTTAGCCACTCTGTCAGCATGATTATCCACTCAGCATTTTCTTAACAAAGGAGTAGTCTTGCAGAAGATGTATTCACAAAAGAACTAAGAATAGAGAGACAGAGCTGGCAAAAGCTTTTACAGCTACAGCTATAGACATGGATTCTGGTGGCTCAGACATTAAAGTGTCTGCCTGCAATGCGGAAGACCTGGGTTCGATCCCTGGGTTGGGAAGATCCCCTGGAGAAGGAAATGGCAACCCACTCCAGTACTCTTGCCTGGAGAATCCCATGGATGGAGGAGCCTGGTAGGCTACAGTCCATGGGGCTGCAAAGAGTCGAACACGACTGAGTGACTTCACCTAAAAAGACTGACACAGGATGCCAACACTAGAGATGGCTGTTGGTAGGGCTCAGAGGAGAAGTGTGGAATCTGGAAGTTCACCATGAGATGGAAGTTGAAGTAACTAAGGATGATGAAAATGAGCAAATAAGACAACTGAAACAAGTGAGGACTTTCCTGGTGGTC
>SJYC01141167.1:0-15575 GCA_006408675.1 Madoqua kirkii | reverse complement strand
CTGAACTGGAAGAAACACAAGCTGGAATCAAGATTGCCAGGAGAACTATCAATAACCTCAGATATGCAGATGACACCACCCTTATAGCAGAAAGTGAAGAGGAACTCAAAAGCCTCTTGATGAAAGTGAAAGAGGAGAGTGAAGAAGTTGGCTTAAAGTTCAACATTCAGAAAACGAAGATCATGACATCTGGTCCCATCACTTCATGGGAAATAGATGGGGAAACAGTGGAAACAGTGCCAGACTTTATTTCTAGGGGCTCCAAAATCACTGCAGATGGTGACTGTAGCCATGAAATTAAAAGATGCTTACTCCTTGGAAGAAAGGTTATGACCAATCTAGATAGCATATTCAAAAGCAGAGACATGACTTTGCCAACTAAGGTCCCTCTAGTCAAGGCTATGGTTTTTCCCGTGGTCATGTATGGATGTGAGAGTTGGACTGTGAAGAAGGCTGAGCACCGAAGAATTGATGCTTTTGAACTGTGGTGTTGGAGAAGACTCTTGAGAGTCCCTTGGACTGCAAGGAGATCCAGCCGGTCCATTCTGAAGGAGATCAGCCCTGGGATTTCTTTGGAAGTACTGATGCTAAAGCTGAAACTCCAATACTTTGGCCACCTCATGCGAAGAGTTGACTCATTGGAAAAGACTCTGATGCTGAGAAGGATTGGGGGCAGGAGGAGAAGGGGATGACAGAGGATGAGATGGCTGGATGGCATCACTGACTCAATGGATATGAGTCTGAGTGAACTCCGGGAGTTGGTGATGGACAGGGAGGCTTGGCATGCTGCAGTTCATGGGGTCACAGAGTTGGACATGACTGAGCAACTGAACTGAACTGACTGAATGTGTTCTAGATCCTAAACACTTACATTATTATATTTCATCTTTAAATCATATTTTTAGAGATGTGGTTTTATTTTTATTATTCAGATGAAAACACTGAAGATCAGAGAAGTAACCTGCCTAAAGCTAGCAGAGGCAGCAATTGAGCTCAAGTCCCTCTGATTCTAAAGCCTGTGTTTCTAATTGATTGATTTTAAAAAAATTTATTTATTTTTAGCTGCGCTGGGTCTTGGCTGCTGTAAGGTCTTTTCTCTAGTTGCAGTGATTGGGGGCTACTCTTTGTTGCAGTGCACGGGCTTCGCATTGCTGTGGCTTCTCTTATTGCAGAGTGTAGGCTCAATAGCTGTGGTGCACAGCTTTTGTTGCTCCTAGGCATGTAGGATCTTCCTAGATCAAGGCTCGAACTCGTGTCTCCTGCATTGGCAGGCAGAGGCAGATTCTTTACCACTGAGCCACCAGTGAAACCCTTGATTGATTTTTAATTGATGTTTAGTTGAGCTACAATAAAGCCTGTGTTCTTACCTCCACATTATATCAATCAAACAAGTCCTGGCCTATTCTTAAGATCATTTATTCCTAAGTGAGTACATCTTGAATCAGAGAAAAATAGAGCTGAGTGACATTTCCATTTCTGGTATTTATAACAAATTTGAAATGTGAAACAAAATTATATTCTGTTACTTATTTATGTAAGATGGTAACTCATCCTTAAGTTCTCTAAACCCCATTCATTAGTATCTGGATGTTAGCCTGAGCCAGAGGAACCAGCAGAAAATTCTCCATTTACAAATCTGGAGAGCAAAAACCAGGGAGTTTCAGTGCTACAGCAAAAATGTTTATTAAGTATTTATTTTAGTATCAGGCATAGACATAATAGAGGGCTTCCCTGGTGGCTCAGTGGTAAGGAATCTGCTTGCAATGCAGGAGACACATGCAGAAGACATGAGTTCAATCCCTGGGTCAGGAAGACCCCAAAGGAGGGCATGGAAAACCACTCTAGTATTCTTTTTGAAAAATCCCATGAACTGAGGAGCCTGGCAAGCTATAGTCCATAGGGTCACAAAGAGTTAGACAGAACTGAAGTGACTGAGCATGCACACATGCATAGACATAATAACACAGTTTACAGTGTCCCTAGGCCCTGACTAAACCCAGTGAGGGCAGAGATTGTGCATAATCCAGCTGCTTCACAGAGGTCCTGGGCCAAGCAGGGAGCTCAAATAAAGTCTGTGAAATGAATGAATAAATAAACAAAAGGCACTTACAAATCACAACAGATAAATACAAATTGACAGGAGACTTCTTTACCTAAATGTAGCAAACTAGACTCAAGGGATATCTCTTAGTGTTTGTGAGGTTAATATAGGCAAAATAAAGGACACAACACTAGGTAAAATGAAAACAAAGCAATATAGAATTAAAACAACAACAGCACAGAATTAAGAACAAAACAACTCCAACCCCAAAGCCAAAAACAGTCCCTGGCCCTCCAGCAGCACTGAAGCTAGTAGGGGGTTCAGTTCAGTTCAGTCGCTCGACATGTCCGACTCTTTGCGACCCCGTGGACTGCCGCTCCTAGAGAGCAAGATTTCGCACTGTGTGACCTCCGTGTGTTTTGGTTTCCTCATCTATAAAAGGGAATTTGTTGGGGTCCAGGACAGGCTCCTGCAAAATACTCCTCAATGGCCTATTGATTATTTTTGAACTAAAGTTAATTCAAAGTTTGGTCTTCCTTTCTGTCTCCTGAAAGTAGGAAATAAATCTCTCATATGAAAGGTACACTCTCTACTTCTGGAGTGTTGACTGAAAAAAAAATGTATAGCCTGCAAGTTGGGAATTATATTTTATTTGGTCACCTTAGTAAGGACTATAGCTGCGATGGCAGCCTCTCAGACAGCTCCGAGGAATTGTTCTAAAGAGGTAAGGAAGGAACTAGGCTATAGAGGGCTTCTTGCTCAAAACAAAACATGCAGTCAAACATCAAAAGATTGCTGCTAACTACAAAAAACCTGCATCTCAAGTTAATGATTTTAGTGCTTCTCTCTGTAGAGGAAGATGCAAGAGTCTAGACTTATTGAAATCATTCCTTAACATGCATCTTAACTGTCTAGGGCCTGTATCCAGCTTTTCTCCATCCTGAATTCCCCTCAGGGCACACCATCAGGGCCAACTCTGGTGGCTGATGGCTTTAGGACCCACAACATCTTTTGTTTACTGAAATGGCGGGCAAGATTGAATATGAACAAACCTTCTTACTACTTTTAATTTACTACTCCATGCCCAAACTTTGTTTAGATGTTTCACTGATGAAGCATTCAAAGCCTGATTTGTTTATTCTGTTAATTCCCCACAAATGTATTGTTTCTTGTCTACAAAATATAGAAGCTACCTGCTTTGAGCATTTCTTAGGTCCTAGTTCTGGTGCTAGTGGTAAAAGAACACACCTGCCAATGAAGGATATGCAAGTGTTGTGGGTTCGATCCCTGGGTTGGGAAGATATCCTGGAGGAGATCATGGCAACCTACTGCAGTATTCTTGCCTGGAGAACCCCGTGGACAAGGAGCCTGGCGGGCTCTAGTCCATAGCGTCACACAGAGTCGGACACAATCAAATTGACTTAGCACTTCGGTACACATGAATTAAACTTGTTTCTTTTCCTCCTGTTATTCTTTTTTGGGTCAATTTTATTATTAGTCTAGCCACAAGAACTCAAGAGGCAGGATGGAAAACTTCCTCTCATTCACAGAAAAGTATCTAGGTCATCAGGTGCTTGTAAGGGTTAAAGATAACGTGCTCAGTAAATATTACTTATCAATATTGTCTCCTCTTTTCTGTAGCATCTTCAGTTTCCCTGTTCCCAATGTACCAATGGTGAGTGGCATTTAGAAATTTGTGTGTGTGTGTGTGTATGTGTGTGTGTGTGTGTGATTGGACTGAACTCTTCTTTGGGAAATCACGAGTGGATTTTGCCTTAGGAATGAGTGGGATCACTTCTTTTTAAGAATAATGCCAATTGTGACTTTTCTTTCCCAGTTCTCTCACTGTTCCATTTTGTTGATATCGCTGATCAATTTTCCTCAATGATACAGCTCTTTTTTTTTTTTTTTTTTTGCCCTTTTTGACTGTGCCACACAGCATTAGTTCCCTGGCTAAGGATCAAACCCACACCCCCAGCATTGAAAGCCTGGAGTCTTAACCTCTGGACTCCGAGAGAAGTCCCAAACATATGGCTCTTATATATTGTACACAAATTATTTGCTTAGATATGTTTAGCATATGCTAAATAGGTTGCTCTGGGAAGATACATTTTTGCCTTTGTGTCACATTTGTATCTGTTAAAATCTTTGCTTGGAGCTTGGCACAAAGGGGCTCAGTATTGAACAAGTATCTGAAGGTCTAGCTCTGAGCTCTTATTCTAGCAGGCCTGTAGACAGATATCCAAGTGATAAAGTGTCAAGAAACATTCAAGACTTGGAGATGGTCAAAAGAAATGATCGGATGTCCTTTCAGTAGAGTGTTGGGCATTGTCTGGGGGAACCTTAGGGATTATCTTATTCTATTTTACTGATTTTTTTATTGATAGGCCATTTTAAAACTGTGAGAGTAGAAGTTAAATTTTAGGAAGCTAATAGCAATACAAATAATTCATGTTCCTAGCAAAGCAAATGAATTTTACCAGGCGGAACATAAATCTCTCGGTCAAAATGAACTTGCTTTAACATCTTACTGGTTTTCTCATTAATGAGTGAGTTGAATAAAACCTTTGGCACAATTTCATTTTGTATTTGCATGGGAATAGTGCTTTTAAGTCTTTGAAAAAGTATACTTTAATAGAAATAATGTGATAAGTCCTGTAAAGGAGGCGCAAAGACAGGGGAACACGATGTGGGATCAATTTATTTGCCATCACTGGGGAGGGAAAATTTCACCTAGGAGGGGGCTTTTAAGCTGGAGTTTGAAAGAAGAGTTAAATTGAGGTGAAATAGTAGTTAAGAGAGAAGATGGAGGGAAAGAAAAATTGCAGTCAAAACAAACTAGCTGTGAGATCTGTTGAGGGATTCCCGTTGGCTCCCAATGCTTAAGAGGCATTTAAAAAAAAAACCCAAAATTAGAGATATAAACCTTTATTTTACAACTTTGTCATAATTCACTTTTGAATGAGATATGTACTGAGGACAGTTTAAAATACCAGGAAAGCGAGATGCTAAATGTCTTCCAGCCAGCAACAAAGATGTGGTCACCCTGGGGCCTTGGGCAGCATGATCAGATGCACCAGTGTTGTCCAACTCGTTTTACTTAGAGCCACTCCTTTTTTGAGGGCTGTTAGTCCTCATTTCCTGCCAAATTTTCACAAGAGGACTCCTGTTCTTCCAAATGAGCCCTAGAGCTCTTACTGGCTCTTCAACCTCTTTTCAGATGTGGGGAGACCTTGGAGTTAACCCTCCTGATACTGTGGTATCCCATGGAAGTCATCATCAGCCCCAGTAGGGCTTTGACCCCTTTAGGTGTCGCAACACATACTCTATGTAGATTTACTGGGGATTTAGAGCTTGTTGTTCAGTCAACAACTCATGTACAACTCTGCAACCCCAGGGACTGCAGCACACCAGCTTTCTCTGATCTTTACTATCTCCCGGAGTTTGCTCAAATTCATGTCCATTGAGTCAGTGGTGCTAACTAACCATGTAATCCTCTGCCACCCTCTTCTCCTTTTGCCTTCAGTTTTTCCCAGCATTAGGGTCTTTTCCATTGAGTTGGCTCTTCGTATCAGGTGGCCAAAGTATTAGAGCTTCAGCTTCAGCATCAGCCCTTCCAATTAATATTTAGGCTTGATTTCCTTTAGGATTGACTGGTTTAATCTTGCAGTCCAGGGGACTCCCAAGAGTCTTTTTCAAGACCACAATCAGGACTTATTCAGGATTTAAAACTGAAATGTTTGTCTTCTTAACAAATTTAGACATATTTTCATTCACATTCGAAATTTTGTGTGCATGTATATGAATTATTATATTTTAAAAATAGTGAAATACATCCTACAACCCCTTATTCTTATTGAAAATTTAATTCTGCAGTAGGAAAACTGCCACAGATTAACTACATGTTAATCATGAGCATGGTTTCCTAATTAAATCTATTAATAGACTTAAATGCCATCATTTATATTTTTTCTCAATATAAAAAGAAATGCATGTATTCATTGTGGAAAAATTGGAAAAAATGGGCAAAAAGATTAAAATTAAACTTGTTTTATAATTCTACCAACTAGGCTGTTAACATATCTTCTAGGATTTTTTCTTTGTTCATCAGAGAGTTTGTTTTTTTAATTTACAAAAAAATGGCTACTTCTGTCTTTCAATTTTAAAAATCAACATGAAATTCACACAACATAAAGTTAGTCATTTAAAACTGAACAGGTCTGGGGATCTTGTTGCAAAACATTTTCATTATCGCAAAAGGAGACTCGGTACCCATTAAACAGTTACTCCCCATTCCATCCACTCCCACCCCCTGGCTACTGCCAATCTGTTTTCTGAATCTCTGGATTTACCCATTCTGGCTACTTCATATAAACAGAATCATACAATATGTGACCTTCTGAGTCTGTCTTCTTTCACTGAACATACGTTTTCTGAGGTTTAGCACATTACAGTGTGTATCAGTACTTCATTCCTCTTTGTGGCTGAATAGCATTTGAGTGGATGCATATATCACAGTTTATCCATTCCTCTGTTGGTGGATGGCTATTTCTTTTTACAATCTGCTTGTTAAAGTACATAATGAAACTTTAATACATCCTGAACATTTGTCCTTAAACAGTTTTTACAGTCTTGCTCCACAAGAGGTCACAGGAACACGCCTATACAAATGCAACATTTAGAAATAGATTTAAAGAAGAGTTAAACTAGAACTTCAGGTTTTGGATTAATACCTCATGCATATCAGTACACCTCCACACTGGCAAATACATACTGTGATTACTATCACCACTGGAACCAGACCTTCCTGAGTTTCCTTTTTTGTTCAGATATGAATTCTTTCTTGAAGGAGGGGATATTATGAGGAAGTGCTGACTCCCGTTCACTGTTACCTCTCTTGAGGGGTGTGGTGTTAAGAGGCCCAGTTTTGTAGTCATCTTGGCCCATCCCTAAGTGTGCTATGCTTGGTGGTCTCAATACCATAGTGCCTAGCTATTTGCATGATTGTATTCTTTTCCAGCAACCAGAAGAACATACTCAGTTCATTTCATTCTCTAACTCTAGGACCAGATTCAGTTCAATTCAGTTCAGTTCAGTTGCTCAGTCATGTCCGACTCTTTGTGACCCCATGAATCGCAGCACGCCAGGCCTCGCTGTCCATCACCAGCTCCCGGAGTTCACTCAAACTCACGTCCATCCAGTTGGTGATGCCTTTCAGCCATCTCATCCTCTGTCGTCCCCTCCTCCTCCTGCCCCCAACCCTTCCCAACATCAAAGTCTTTTCCAATAAGTCAACTCTTCGCATGAGGTGGCCAAAGTATTGGAGTTTCAGCTTTAGCATCATTCTTTCCAAAGAACATCCAGGGCCGATTTCCTTTAGGATGGACTGGCTGGATCTCCTTGAAGTCCATGGGACTCTCAAATCTTCTCCAACACCTCAATTCAAAAGCATCAATTATTTGGCACTCAGCTTTCTTCACAGTCCAACTTTCACATCCATACCTGACCACTGGAAAAACCATAGCCTTGACTAGACGGACCTTTGTTGGCAAAGTAATGTCTCTGCTTTTGAATATGCTATCTAGGTTGGTCATAACTTTTCTTCCAAGGAGTAAGCGTCTTTTAATTTCATGGCTGCAATCACCATCTGCAGTGATTTTGGAGCCTCCAAAAATAAAGTCTGACACTGTTTCCACTGTTTCCCCATCTATTTCCCGTGAAGTGATGGGACCAGATACCATGATCTTCATTTTCTGAATGTTGAGCTTTAAGCCACTTTTGCACTCTCCTCTTCCACTTTCATCAAGAGGCTTTTTAGTTCCTCTTTATTTTCTGCCATAAGGGTGGTGTCATCTGCATGTCTGAGGATATTGATATTTATCCCATCAATCTTGATTTCAGCTTGTGCTTCTTCCAGCCCAGAGTTTCTCATGATGTACTCTGCATAGAAGTTAAATAAGCAGAGTGACAATATACAGCCTTGATGTACTCCTTTTCCTATTTGGAACCAGTCTGTTGTTCCATGTCCATGTTCTAACTGTTGCTTCCTGACCTGCATACAGATTTCTCAAGAGGCAAGTCAGGTGGTCTGGTATTCCCATCTCTTTCAGAATTTTCCACAGTTTATTGTGATCCACACAGTCAAAGGCTTTGGCATAGTCAATAAAGCAGAAATAGATGTTTTTCTGGAACCCTCTTGCTTTTTTGATGATCCAGCGGATGTTGGGAATTTGATCTCTGGTTCCTCTGCCTTTTCTAAAGCCAGTTTGAACAGCTGGAAGTTCATGGTTCTCGTATTACTGAAGCCCGGTCTGGAGACTTTTGAGCATTACTTTACTAGTGTGTGAGATGAGTACAATTGTGTGGTAGTTTGAGCATTCTTTGGCATTGCCTTTCTTTGGGATTGGAATGAAAACTGACCTTTTCCAGTCTCTATGGCCACTGCTGAGTTTTCCAAATTTGCTGGCGTATTGAGTGCAGCACTTTCACAGCATCATCTTTCAGGATTTGAAATAGTTCAACTGGAATTCCATCACCTCCACTAGCTTTGTTCGTAGTGATGCTTTCTAAGGCCCACTTGACTTTACATTCCAGGATGTCTGGCTCTAGGTGAGTGATCACATCATTGTGATTATCTTGGTCATGATCTTTTTTGTACAGTTCTTATGTGTATTCTTGCAACCTCTTCTTAATATCTTCTGTTTCTGTTAGGTCCATACCATTTTAAACACCTATTACTGCCTATTTAAACATTTATTTTCTCAAGCCCCATGCCAGCAAACTCAATTCATTTCTCCAGAGGCATAGTATGGTCTGTGTATTCCTCAGCAGGCCACACCTGTTTTGCTAACTAATTTCAACGGTTGTTCCTCATCTTAAAGCTGCTGGCCTTTAGCCCTACAACCACTATCTACCCTTCCCCCTGCAGTGAGCTCGCTCAGTTGTGTCTGACTCTTTGTGACCCCATGGACTGTAGCCCACCAGGCTCCTCCATCCATGGGATTCTCCAGGCAAGAACACTGGAGAGGGTTGCCATTTCCTTCTCCAGGAAAACTTCCCAACCCAGGGATCAAACCTGGAACTCCCACACTGCAGGCAGGCACTTTACCTGCTGCGCCACTGGGGAAGTGACCAGGGAAGCCACTGGGGAAGCCGGGAGGGGCATTTTGTTTTCTGAGGTCTTGGAAAGATATGTGAGCTCTAAAGTATTTGTCAAATTTTTACAAACTCAATTTACATAATGTACCCTCAATCCAGCTAATAACTACTTGGCTTAATAAACATTTCTTGAGTTCCTACTGTGTTCTAGGCATTCTGCCAAACTTTAGGAACTTAAGAAAAGAGCTAAAAATATGAGTTAGGATTTGAAACAATTCTAACAGCATTCACAAAAAATAGTAGCTTAAACAAGACATATCTTTATTTCTCTCTCAGGTAAAACTCCAGATATAGAAACCCCAGGCTGGAAAGATGGCTCCACAGTTGTCTGGGACTCAGAGGAAAGTGTCCAACTTTCTACTCTGCCATCCTTGGGGATGAGTCTCACTCACATGTACCAAGGCAGAGCTCCAGCCATCACATCTATATCCTAGAGAAACAGGAGGGAGGGAGGAGGGAGAAGGCATAAAGGCTATGATGACTACCTTGTAAGGAAAATTTCCAGGAACTGCTGTACATCTCGTCTTCAGTTTGTTGTTCAATTGTTCAGTCGTCTCTGACTCTTTGCAACCCCATGGACTGTAGCACACCAGGCTTCCCTGTCCTTTACCACTTCCTGGAGTTTGCTCAAACTCTTGTTCATTGAGTCAGTGATGCCATCCAACCATCTCATCCTCTCTTGTCCCCTTCTCCTCTTGCCTTCAATCTTTCCCAGCATCAGGGTCTTTTTCAATAAACTGGCTCTTCACACCAGGTGGCCAAAGTATTAGAGCTTCAGCATCAGTCCTTCCAATGAATAGTCAGGGTTGATTTATTTTAGGATTGACTGGTTTGATCTCCTTGCTGTTGATGGGACTCTCAATTGTATTCTCCCACACTGCAGATTGAAAGCATCAGTTCTTTGGTGCTCACTCAGCCTTCTTTATGGTCCAGCTCTCACATCCATACATGTCTACTGGAAAAACTATAACTTTGTAGGCAAAGTGATGTCTTTTCTTTTTAATATGCTATCTAGGTTTGTCATAGTTTTTCTTTCAAGGACCAAGTGTTTTTTAATTTCATGGCTGCAGTCACAGCCCACAGTGATTTTGGAGCTCAAGAAATGAAGTCACTATTTCCCTTGTTTTCCCATCTATTTGCCATGAAGTAATGGGACCTGATGACATAATCTTCATTTTTTGAAAGTTGAGTTTTAAGCCAGCTTTTTCACTCTCCTCTTTCAACTTCATCAAGAGGCTCTTTAGTTTTTCTTCACTTTTTACCATGAGGGTTGTGTCATCTGCATATCTGAAGTTGTTTATATTTCTCCCAGCAATCTTGATTCCAGCTTATGCTTCATCCAGTCCAGCATTTTGCATGATGTATTCTGCATATAAGTTAAATAATCAGGATGACAATGTACAGCCTTGATGTACTCCTTTCCCAATTTGGAACCAGTCCATTGTCCCATCTGTGGTTCCAACTGTTGCTTCTTGACCTGCATACAGGTTCTGCAGGAGGCAGGTAAGGTGATCTGGTATTCCCATTTATTTAAGAATTTTCCATAGCTTGTTGTGATCCACACAGTCAAAGGCTTTCACTTAGTCAATGAAGCAGAAGTAGATGTTTTTCTGGAATTCCTTAGCTTTTTCTATGATCCAGAAGATGTTGGCAATTTGATTTCTAGCTCCTCTGCCTTTTCTAGATCCAGCTTGAATATCTGGAAGTTCTTGGTTCATGTACTGTTGAAGCCTAGCTGGAAGGATTTTGAGCATTACTTTGCCAGCCTGTGAAATGAGTGCAATTGTGAGATAGTTTGTGTCTTCAATTAATATCCTATTTGTCAGAACTTTGCCACATGACCAAATACCAAGGTAGCAGTCTAGGAGACGTGGGCATCTATTTTCCAGGTAAAATGTGTGATTCTAGTGAGGAGAAAACAAATAAAGGCGAAGGCACTCAGCCATTCTGTCATCAAGACACAGGCCCTGCCCTCTGGACAGATAAGAGAAGGGTCAGAGTGCATGACAGAGGGATCCAATTCACTCTGGGCACAGCTCTCCAGAGATGAACTAGAGCAAACTTCAGGAGATAGAGAAGGACAGGGAAGCCTGGCATGCTGCAGTCCATGGGGTCACAAAGAGTCAGACACGACTTAGTGATTAAACAACGACTGAGAAGGGAGAATAGAAACTAGTCAGGCAAAGGGTGTGGTGGAGGCGATGGTGACTGTGGTGAGGGAGTTTCTAGATGGGGGAGGTAGCCAGTTTCCAGAGGTTAGAAAAATTAAAGGAATTACTAAACTGTCAGTGTGGTTGCAACATATACTTAGAGTTCAGAGTATCAAAAAATGAAACTAGAAAGATAAGCAGGGGTCAGTTCATGTCATGTCTGGTGTACTTTACATAGCAATTATTTAAATGGCAAAAACTAAAACCAGAAATATTAGTTTCCCTGTGAGCTCTCACTTAAATGAGTTTATGAAACATTGATATTTAAGGAAATAAGTTTTGTTTATAGAGCATTTTATTATTCACAGTAGAATCAAACAGTTTCTGCAAAGAAATGAACCATTTACTATAATCCCCCTAAGATGATATGTCTTCTCAGATCCTAGCAACAAAAGAATCCAAGTAGATCAAAACTTGGCTTTTTCAGCTGCTTATAAGATTCATCCCTACCCTTCAAAAAAGTGTTTAAATATTGCCCTGTGTTTAATGTAGGCTAGTGCAATGGCACCCCACTCCAGTACTCTTGCCTGGAAAATCCCATGGACGGAGGAGCCTGGTGGGCTGCCGTCTATGGGGTTGCACAGAGGTGGACACGACTGAAGCAACTTAGCAGCAGCAGCAGTGGTAAAGGACACATTTGCCTGTGCAGGAGACGCCAGGGACTCGGGTTTGATCCCTGGGTCAGAAAATCCCCTGGACGGAGGGCATGGCGATCCACTCCAGTATTCTTGGCTGGAGAGTCTCATGGAGAGCCTGGCAGGCTATAGTCTATAGTGTTGCAAAGAGTTGGACATGACTGAAGCGACTTAGCACACATGCACTGTGTTCAGTGCACCCATATTAGAGATAAAAAGCTGAAAGCATAAGGTATGAGTAAATAACTAATATTCTGAGATACAGTCACCAAGAAGACAATATTGTGATGCTGCCTGGCCTTCCCAGGTGGCATTAGTGGTAAAGAACCTGACTGCTAATACAGGAGATGTGAGTCATGAGTTCGATCCTTGGGTTGGAAAGATCACCTGGACAAGGGCTTGGCAACCCATATCAGTTTTCTTGCTTGGAGAATCCCATGGACAGAGAAGCCTGGCAGGCTACAGTCATAGCATCTGTAATGGGGAGTCAGGGCTTGCATTGCTATCCACCAAAGAAAATAGCATCTTAAAGTGTGAGACATCTGTAAGAAAACTATAAGGTCTCCACAACTAGAGTAAACATTTAAAAATATGGGTATCAGACCCCTCAAATAAATGGACTCACTTGGCAAATTCAATATTTAAAACATACAGATAGTTCACCAATAAAGAACTGGTGGTTCAGTGGTTGAGAATCTGCCTGCCAATGCGGGGGGCATGGGTTCGATCCCTGGTCCAGGAAGATTCCACGTGCCACTGAGCAACTAAGCATGTGCGCTCTGTGCTCTGCAGCAAGAGAAGCCACTGCAATGAGAAGCCCTTGCACTGCAACTAGAGAACGCCCCTTGTGCAGCAAGAAAGACCCAGTTCAGCAACAACAACAAAGAACTGATAATAGACATATTAAAGATCAGCATTATAACACTCTAGGTTTACAAGTAGAAATTCCAATTACCTCTGTAGGTAAGAATAAGAATGGCAGAAATGATGCCCCTTCATGCCCCTTGCATGGAGAAAATCCTTGAGTTCCATGGCATGGTAGTCAGCTCCCAAGGTGGTACCCAGTGATTCTCATTTCCTGGTATTCACTGTTTTGGAAAATATTCTCCCACACCACATCATGGCTCGCCTGTGTTTCTAATAAAATATGGTGGAAGTGATGGTGTGTGACTTCTGAGGCCAGATTATAAAAGACATTGCCGTTTCCACCTTGGTCTCTCTCGGTCACTGGCTCTTGGGGAAGCTAGCTGCTATGGAGCGGACAGTGCTATCTCCCCATAGCCAGGAACTGAAGCTCCCCCGCCCCCTAACCACAGAGCCACCAGGATCAGATTGCCAGCCATCAGAGTGTGCTATCTTGGAAAAGGGTCCTTCAGTTTCAGTCAAGGCTTCAGATGACTGTAGCCCTGGCTGACACTTCTCTTTTAGGATAGCTTTATGAGCCTACAGTTTATTTATAATAAAATTTACACATTGTAAGTGTACAATCAATGATGTCTAGTAAATTTACAGAGTTGCGCAACCATGGCCACAGTCTATTTTTAGGATATTTTTGTCACACGCAAAGAAACTCCATTAGCAGTTACTTCCCATTCCACCACCAGCCCCAGGCAACCACAAATCTTCTTTCTATGTCTATAGATTTGCCTTTTCAGAAAATGTAATCAAAATGAATCATACAATGTATGGCCTTTTGTGTCTGGCTTCTTTTATTATCTGGCTGATATCTGGAGACACTCTAAGAACTAGAACCTCCCAACTAAGCCACTAATAAATTATTGAGGCACAGAAACTGTATGTTTATTGTTGATTTTAGCCACTAAGTTTTGGGGTAATTTGTTACACAGTAATGGGTAGCTAGTGCACAAGAGTATGTGATTACTGCTAGGAAACTAAGTACCTCAGACAGCCAATGTTCCATTAAACCCTAAAGGTACAATATTTTTATTATTAAAGCTTATAGACTTATAGTTATAAAATAAATAATAATGGAAATGCAATGTACAGCACAGTGACTATAGTTAATAATACTATATTGCATATTTGAAGTTGTTAAGGGAAGAGGTCTTAAAAGTTCTCATCAAAATAAAAGGAATCTTTGTAACTATGTGAAGCCATGGATATTAGCTAGACTTAGTGTGGTGATCACTTACAATATGTATAAGTATCAAATCCTTCTGTTGTGTACCTGAAACTAATATGTCAATTATACTTTAATAAAAGAAAATAAAAACTTGTGGACACGAGAAGCCATAACTTACAGTTGTATTGAAATATTTTGTTAATATTACAAAACTGATACTTTTTCTAATTTTTTTAAAAAAAGTAATTACCAGATTAGAATAAGGATCCCCACTTTATTTTCAGGTCCATGCAAAAGGTTGATGAACTAGAAAGAAATGACTGTAGACAGTTAAAATGTAGTAAAGCTGTCCTAGTGGGTGGGCTACTAAGGAAACTTGCCATATTAGTCTGGAATGAGTTTTGATTGATCAGATTGGACAACAAAGGCTTGGCTGTGATTCCAGGAGACTTAACTAACCAGTTCCAACTTTAAGATGTTGCTTTGCTATCATGAAGTCATTTAAAGGATTCATGAAGGAAGAGTGGAACAGGTGGATGCAGGCTTCAGATTTTCAGTTGATACCAAAAGGAAGAAGGAAGAGGTCTCCAATCTCACAACTGTGTGACTGGTCCAAAACCTCACGTGTTATAAAATGAGAGCCAATAGTGAAATGGTTTAAATACTGTGAAATTAAAAATGCTCTTGACAATCCAAGTAAAAGTTTTTGTTTGATAATGGTTTTGACCCTTTTTTTGGGTTGGGGGGGCACACTGCACAACTTGTGGGATCTTAGTTCTCTGACCAGGGATTGAACCTGGGCCTTGGCAGTGAAAGCCATGAGTCCTAACCACTGGACTGCCAGGGAACTCCTTGACTCAGTTTCTAATGCAGTGGAAGTTGACGATTAAGAGATTCATCTAAAATCCAGTAGCAGCAATGGTTTTCAAGCTTTGGAAATGTTTGTTTAAGTTTTGAGAGTGAAGATTAAAAATCTTTATGGCACTTAGAAACTGTTCATTTCTTAGAACATAACTATAATTCACTAAAACACTAGCTTCTATAACACATATTCATTTTCCCTGTTATTCAACATGTATTACTGTTTAGTAAAATGTTTGCCTTGTGTATGAACATAATGTTGGGATTTCTTCAAACCTATTAATCTGCTTATATTTTGTTCCAGTTTTTACAGAAATGTTTGTCTACACATATTACACCTTCTTCTAAAGGAATTTATTTAAATTTACTGTATTTAACTGCTTGCCTTATACCAATTCTTACTGCTACATACTGTATATATAGGAATTATCCCAAATGTATTTGATACTGTGGCATGCTTTTTAGTTGCTAGTACCAAGATGCAGCACCAGTATTTACCTTTATAGTATATCATGCATAGTACGGGGTTTCATTTTTTGTGTGTACATTTTGTTATCTGTGTTATTTTCCCTCTTTTTTTTTTTTTT
>SJYC01141166.1:0-15794 GCA_006408675.1 Madoqua kirkii | reverse complement strand
TGTACAATTCAATGATGTCTAGTAAATTTACAGAGTTGTGCAACCATGGCCACAGTCTATTTTTAGGATATTTTTGTCACACGCAAAGAAACTCCATTAGCAGTTACTTCCCATTCCACCACCAGCCCCAGGCAACCACAAATCTTCTTTCTATGTCTATAGATTTGCCTTTTCAGAAAATGTAATCAAAATGAATCATACAATGTATGGCCTTTTGTGTCTGGCTTCTTTTATTATCTGGCTGATATCTGGAGACACTCTAAGAACTAGAACCTCCCAACTAAGCCACTAATAAATTATTGAGGCACAGAAACTGTATGTTTATTGTTGATTTTAGCCACTAAGTTTTGGGGTAATTTGTTACACAGTAATGGGTAGCTAGTGCACAAGAGTATGTGATTACTGCTAGGAAACTAAGTACCTCAGACAGCCAATGTTCCATTAAACCCTAAAGGTACAATATTTTTATTATTAAAGCTTATAGACTTATAGTTATAAAATAAATAATAATGGAAATGCAATGTACAGCACAGTGACTATAGTTAATAATACTATATTGCATATTTGAAGTTGTTAAGGGAAGAGGTCTTAAAAGTTCTCATCAAAATAAAAGGAATCTTTGTAACTATGTGAAGCCATGGATATTAGCTAGACTTAGTGTGGTGATCACTTACAATATGTATAAGTATCAAATCCTTCTGTTGTGTACCTGAAACTAATATGTCAATTATACTTTAATAAAAGAAAATAAAAACTTGTGGACACGAGAAGCCATAACTTACAGTTGTATTGAAATATTTTGTTAATATTACAAAACTGATACTTTTTCTAATTTTTTTAAAAAAAGTAATTACCAGATTAGAATAAGGATCCCCACTTTATTTTCAGGTCCATGCAAAAGGTTGATGAACTAGAAAGAAATGACTGTAGACAGTTAAAATGTAGTAAAGCTGTCCTAGTGGGTGGGCTACTAAGGAAACTTGCCATATTAGTCTGGAATGAGTTTTGATTGATCAGATTGGACAACAAAAGGCTTGGCTGTGATTCCAGGAGACTTAACTAACCAGTTCCAACTTTAAGATGTTGCTTTGCTATCATGAAGTCATTTAAAGGATTCATGAAGGAAGAGTGGAACAGGTGGATGCAGGCTTCAGATTTTCAGTTGATACCAAAAGGAAGAAGGAAGAGGTCTCCAATCTCACAACTGTGTGACTGGTCCAAAACCTCACGTGTTATAAAATGAGAGCCAATAGTGAAATGGTTTAAATACTGTGAAATTAAAAATGCTCTTGACAATCCAAGTAAAAGTTTTTGTTTGATAATGGTTTTGACCCTTTTTTTGGGTTGGGGGGGCACACTGCACAACTTGTGGGATCTTAGTTCTCTGACCAGGGATTGAACCTGGGCCTTGGCAGTGAAAGCCATGAGTCCTAACCACTGGACTGCCAGGGAACTCCTTGACTCAGTTTCTAATGCAGTGGAAGTTGACGATTAAGAGATTCATCTAAAATCCAGTAGCAGCAATGGTTTTCAAGCTTTGGAAATGTTTGTTTAAGTTTTGAGAGTGAAGATTAAAAATCTTTATGGCACTTAGAAACTGTTCATTTCTTAGAACATAACTATAATTCACTAAAACACTAGCTTCTATAACACATATTCATTTTCCCTGTTATTCAACATGTATTACTGTTTAGTAAAATGTTTGCCTTGTGTATGAACATAATGTTGGGATTTCTTCAAACCTATTAATCTGCTTATATTTTGTTCCAGTTTTTACAGAAATGTTTGTCTACACATATTACACCTTCTTCTAAAGGAATTTATTTAAATTTACTGTATTTAACTGCTTGCCTTATACCAATTCTTACTGCTACATACTGTATATATAGGAATTTTCCCAAATGTATTTGATACTGTGGCATGCTTTTTAGTTGCTAGTACCAAGATGCAGCACCAGTATTTACCTTTATAGTATATCATGCATAGTACGGGGTTTCATTTTTTGTGTGTACATTTTGTTATCTGTGTTATTTTCCCTCTTTTTTTTTTTTTTAAATATGGCTTATTTCATGGGCTTCCCTAGTGGCTCAGTGGTAAAGAATCTGCCTGCAATTCAGGAAATGCAGATGTGATCCCTGGGTCAGGAAGATCCCCTGGAGAAGGAAATGACAACCCATTCCAGTATTCTTGCCTGGGAAATCTCATGGAGCCTGGTGGACCACAGTCCATGGGGCAGCAATAGTTGGACATGATTTAGAGAATAAACAACAAAAACAACACTTATTCATGGTTAGTAATATTCTATGGTTAAACATACAGAACCTGTGATTTCCTGGAACCCAACATACTGTACATGGTATACTTTATTAACATGAGTATGTTATACTTCCACAGAACCATTGAAAATCATTTAAACACTTTACATTCACACAAATAAATACATGTATACTGAAGTGAAGTGAAAGTCGCTCAGTTGTGTCCCACTCTTTGTGACCCCATGAACTATACAGTCCATGGAATTCTCCAGGCCAGAATACTGGTGTGAGTAGCCTTTCCCTTTTCTAGGTTATCTTAGAACCCAGGTCTCTCTCATTGCAGGCAGGTTCTTTACCATCTGAGCCACAAGGAAAGCCCAAGAATACTGGAGTGGGTAGCCTAGCTCTTCAACAGTGAAACTTCCTGACCTAGGAATCGAACTTGGGTCTCCTGCATTGCAGGTGGATACTTTACCAACTGAGCTATCAGGGAAATCCCATGTATACTGACAAATACTTTTTTTTCCAGTCACTATTAATACTTTATCTACAATTATAGTAGGCATGACTGATCTTTGTATTTAAGCATTTTATTATTTTCTTTTCACTTCAATGATTGATTGATTGATTGATTTTTGGCTGTGTTGGGTCTTTGTTACTGTGCAGGGGCTTTCTCTAGTTGCAGAGAGCAGGGACTACTCTCTCATGGTGGTGCACAGGCTTCTCATTGCAGTGGCTTCTCTTGTTGTGGAGCACAGTCTCTAAAGCTCTGACTCAGTAGTTGTGGCACAAGGGTTTAGTGGCTCTGAGGCACGTGGGATCTTCCTGGAGCAGGGACTGGACCTGTGTCCCTTGCATTGGCAGGTGGATTCTCAACCACTAGGCCACTGGGAGAGCCCCTGACAGGTAATTTTTTTACCCATAAATTTTTCAGGAAAAATTGGGTTATCTTACTTTAAAATCTTATATTTCAGCACAAATAGAGTACTATGACTCCGGCATCAAGAACATAGAGAAAATAAGATACTGATTCTGACTTGACATATCTACAACTCTAGTAGAAGAAACAGACACAAACCAAGACTGAGATCAGTATGTGATATGTGTGTTTCAAGAGGAAGAAGCCTCAAGGTGTTTGGAAGTAGACAAGAAAGGTTTTGAGTAACCGACTTTTAAGTTCTGGTTTGTCAGATCAACAGGGGAAGGAGAAAGTAAAGAGCATGAATCCAGAAGCTTAAGAGAGCCCAGTATGCCCAGACACAGCAAATAGCTCTGTGGGGCTGGAGCATAGTGGGTGTGAGGGAACAGCCTGAGATAAAATAGATTAGGCAGAAGTTGTAGAAAGTGGAGGTTTTAAGCAGAGGAATTTTTCCCTTAAAAAGGTTTCTCAGGCTACAGAACTGTGGATGGATTGGAGAGCATGGAAATGAAAGGCTGTCAAACCAGTTAGGAGGCTTTTAGAGTAATTACTTGAGAAATGATGAGGTAAAGGGCAGCAGGGATGATGAAGGGCATGAATTAGGGACCTGGAAAAGTGATCTTTGGATATGGACAAGAGAGAGAATGGGAGTGAAATTAGCTTGCAGTTTCTAGTTTGGATGACTGGGGGAACAGTTATGCCATTAATTGAAAATGAAAATAAAAAGGCCTTAGGTCACTGGGAATTATCTTTTGACTCGTTTCACTAAGCAGATTACCAACTCTGGCCAGGTTTTTGCCTGCAGTCTTCCCCAAACTTCTAATTATGCTCACAGTGATGACAAAGTCACCTTCCTAAAGAAGCAGAGGTTTATACATTTCTGCATTCGAAGCATCTGATGGACACCCCCACCCCCACCCCCACCCCACGAGATTCCCAGGGGGTTCAGTGGTAAAGAATCCGCCTGCCAATGTAGGAGACAAGGTTCTTCTCTGGGTGGAGAAGATCTTCTGGAGGAGGAAACGGCAACCCACTCCAGTATTCTTGCCGAGAAAATCCCATGGACAGAGGAGTGTGGCGGGTTACAGTCCGCGGTCGCAGAGTATGACATGACTCAATTGAGCACGCACACATTCCTCGCCCCAACCCCCCACCCCCAGCCACACACACTGCAGGCAGATCGAAATCTAAAATCTAAGCTTTTTAGTGGAACATTCAGGACTCCACATGTTCAGGCTGGCCACAAGCTAACTTCTTGGAGGTATCCATCTCATGTTAACTACCTTTCCTTTTCCCCACCCTATATATCTTCAGACTTAAACATTAATCTAATCTTTGTTCCTCTAACCTGCCGGCTGCTAGGTCGCTTCAGTCGTGTCTGACTCTTTCCGATCCTGTGGACTGGAGCCCACCGGCTCCTCTGTCCACCGGATTCTTTTGCTAAAATACTGGAGTGGGTCGCCATTTCCTCCTCCAGGGGATCTTTCCCACCCAGGGATTGGAAACTTCATCTGTCTTCTTACTACGGCACATCCTGTCACTTTACACTTCTAAGCCTTAGCCCAGGTTATTTTTTCTATTTGAAGGCAGCGTTTATGTCAGCCTCTTCCTAACACTCATCTTCTGTGGTGCATAGGTTTTTGTGTCTCAATCCTAACACTTTTGGCGTTCTGCTTGGTTTTATAGTTGTATCTTGCTCCCTTCTACCTCCTTGCCTCAGTGACTTAAATCACACACACAGTATAGGCTGAAGGGAATCCATGACACCACGCATGAAAAGAGAGTACAGAGGAGACCCCTCATTCCAGGGGGCTCCTTTCAATGGACTAGAACAAACTTGTGACGAAAAGGGGGAACAAAATAATCTGCTGTTAGACGGCTTCTCTACACAGTTGCAAGATATTTTTACTGTTTACATCCAATAAAATATCTAGTGCATGGTACTTTTAAAAAGCACGAAGGGATTTAAATTTACAGAGGTGTAATTTCCTGGTAACGGGTGTCCTCCTGAAGTCAACTGCACTATCATGCAGTGTGCTTGGTAATGGATTAAAGACTCAGAGAATGAAACACACACCAGCGGTGTGTCTACGAGAGGGATTGGGCCTCGGCCAGGAGCCGCCTCCACCCCGCCCCGCGGCCACCCCGGCGACCCCGCCCAGCGGCCGCAACCCGGAGGCTCCAAGGAAACTCCCGCAAGACTGCGCGCGCAATCCCGGGACAGGGGTCCGCGAGGTGCGCGCTATTGCCCTGGAAACCTCTGCGCGCGCACGCGCGCAAGCGGGGCGTGAGGAGAAGGACCCTGCGGAGGGCTTAGGAGCGGGAGGAGGGGTTTACCCTTCCCCTCGTCCCGCGCTGCCCAGAGGCTGGACGCGCGCGCCGCCCACCTCCCTCGGGAGGAGCGTCTTCTCCAGCACGCGCCCGGCTCGCGTTCTCCCCCACCCCTTACCCCTCCCCCTCCCGCACACTTGCTCTCCTCCCGCATTTGTGCGCCGGTGCAGCCGGCGGTGGGAGCATCCGGGCATTTCCGCAGCCGAGCGGCGATCCGGGCGGCGGCGGCCGAGGAGCTCCTATGGCCGGGACGACGCCGGGGGGAAACCAAGGGGGGACGAGGCCTTAAGCCGGAGCCGCAGCGGGGTGGGTCCCGAGAGAGGCGGAGCGGGAAGCTTTCTCGCGGCCGGAGGAGGGACTGGAGCAGGGCTCTTTGCGCTCCTCGCGCGTTCGCCTCACAGCCGGGTCTCCGGAGATGCATCTGCATCAGGTTCTCACCGGAGCTGTCAACCCTGGAGACAACTGCTACTCTGTGGGCAGCGTCGAGGATGTCCCTTTCACGGTGAGCTTGAGGTCCAGGAGTCTGAGGGGAAGAGGCCGCGGGCTCGACGCGGGGGCCGAAAACACCTTGTCCCGAGCCCACGCCTCCTCGGCAGGCTGCGAAGTGTTGGGGGCCCCGCCCGCGTCCTCTTTGCACCGCAGCTTAGGGGGGCGGGCCGTGGGACTGAGTCCTGCGACTGCTGAAGGAAATTACCCGTCTGGGGGAAGGTTTAGGAATCCACCGACTGTCCGTCCTCAGCAAGCGGGCCCCTGCGGGTGACTGGGCTAGAAGGTTCCTCGCCTAGGATGGTCCCCACGTCTGGGTGGAGGAAGGTGAAACCACTGAAAGCCCAGAGCGTCCGTTTCGCACCTGCTCTTGGAGGCGCAGAGACTCGGTCTGTCTCGGCGCGTGGAGACGCTGCTGCACCTGGCTCCCCCTGCCCGCGGTGTTAGGGCAGCGAGGAGCCGCTGGAGCCGGTGGCTTTAAGCCCGACCCTCTGCCTTCTGATATACAGAATCTTAATTCCCACACGAAAATGGAAAAATTCATTCTCTGCCCCCGAGAAATTTAGAATGGAATAATTAGAGTGACAGAGGCCTGGGGAGCTGTTATTTATCACGAGATCACGGTTTGGTAACCTCCCTAGATAATATTTTAATCCGTTTGCCAGGTAGGCTGGTTTATAAGATAAGGCAATGTGCAAATTTTATGACAGTGTTTTTGTTTGTGAGGTTAACGTGTATGTAAACAGTAATGTGTTAGATAGAACCTCTTAAAAGTCTGGGTGAAACAGACATGTTTCTCAAGGAGCATGGCTGAGTTAGTCCCTTTGAGAATGAGATGTTGTTAGCATAGCCAATTCAAACCAAGCCCTGGAGCTTCTTTTACCCGTAGAGAGACTCCCATGGATTAATATGAGTTTTTTGTCTTCTGAAGAAAATTCGTCCTCTTCAGAACAAAATGTAGACGGTGAGACCTCGACTAAAAAATTACACATTGTTATTGATAACCATTCTGCTTGGTAAAATTAGAAATAGTATAATGATGTGTTTTTAAGAAAAGGGAAACACTTTGTCTGCTTTCCAGAAGCATGTTTTTAAAGCTGCAGAAATAAGCAAAGCTCCTGCAAAACTGCAGAATCATTATGTAGTACAGTGCATTCTGGAGCAGAAATTATCTATCTTTGTGATGCATTAGAGATAACCCCATAATATTGCTTTTTGGGCACTTTAATTGTAAATGTAATCAACTTGGCTTGGTACCAGTTTAGAATGAACCATTAGAAAATATAATTTGCCTGACTGTATTGTTATACCTATCCTTGTCAATGTTGTCATCTGTGTTTTGTGTACTGGTCTAAAAGATCCATATGATGTTGAACTTGGGCTTTAAATGTGTAGACAGTTTGGGGGATGCAGAAGATATTTCCTTCTCTAGTTTTGTAGCTGGAGAGGAAGTTCACCAGGGTTAGAAGAGCAGGCTTTCTCCATCAGGAAACCAATCTGGAATCTTGGCTTATGGGGTATCTCTATACTGTTATGGTGGTGGTAGTTTTTAGTTTCTATCTAGAATAGAGCAGTGTCTTATTGTGAGCTTGGTATATAGGGCTAAACAGGTTCAGGTGCTGTCAGGAAAAGCCAGTTAATGCTGCGCAGGTGTGGTTATGCTATAGGCTGCCCATGACCAGGTCCTTGGAAATCATTTTCAAATCTTTTTAATCCTTCCTCATTAGTCTGTTACCAAGTCTAGCTGACTCTGCAGTGGCTATCTGATTTACCCCCTTTCATGTCCTTAGCTTATTGTAGAATCTTATTTGTATTACTTAGTATTAGAATTTCAACACTGGATTTCCTGACATCTCTGATCACTTCAGTTCATCCTCCACACAACTGGTGTATAATAATCTTCAGATACCATTTTACTCTATTATTCTTGGCTCAGTAATACTTAGTTGTTCCTGATAGCTGTATTGTGAAATTTAAACTTGTCAGATATTCTTCTGCTGCCTTGACTTTATATTTGAGTGTGTACTCTTCATCTTGGCCTCTCTGCTACAGACATACTAATCTTCTTACTCCAGCCTACAAGAGAATCCTCTTTTGTTTTCCCAAATAATGACTCACAGTTTACCTGGTTTAGGATGGCTACCTGTGACACTGGTCTTTTGGAATTTACACCTTGTTGTATACCATCTCATTTTAATATCTTGGTTTTGAATGCACTGATCCAGCTATAATTTTGCCTTGAACTAGAAATGACCTTTTGGGTTCTGTGAAGAACAGAGTTGCTTGAAAAAAATGAGAACAAACTGTTTTCAAGTACTCAGGAATCAGCTACCAGTTATTTCAGTGCCAGTGCTAGTACAGGGAAAAATGAAGTTAAATAAAAAAATGAAACAAAAAACAAAAAAAAACCAAACCTCCTTTATGTTAGTATGCCATTTAACTTGTACAGAATCAGATGAAACAGCTCTAGTTCTGAGTCAGGTGACTAAAAAGGGGACCAGCCAGGGCTGTAATGGAAGTCTTGTGACTTCTCATCTGGTGGGCTTTTTTTCTGTAGTATGCCTGTTTCCTGTCAGAGTGCTTGCTCTGAAGGGTGTGTTTGTGAGGAAGGCCTAGACATGGCCAGTATAGAAGGAAAGACCGTTTTGGAGCTAGCCAGTAGTAATCTGAGGACCTTTTCAAAATTGGGAAGATCAGTTATATCAGCGTCGACACACAAAGTTTTTGAAAAAGAGTTGTAAAAGAATTTTGATGTGTTCATGACGTTGTCATTGAAAAGCAGTCATCTCTACATATTGCACTGTGTGTGGTGGCTGTGTTGTCAGGGCATGATCTCTGCTCTGTTGACATGTGGTGCAGTTTGTAGTGGACAGTCCCAGTGATGGGTGTACTTTCAGTGCTGGCATCTGGGCTGTGATGCTTTTCACTTGTGTTTTGATAGTTTTTTAAAACACTCCATTGTAATTTTATAAATACACTTACATAAATGCCACCTTTACATCATTCTTTCCTCTTCAGTATAAGTTCTGAGTTCTGGAAATATTGTTATCTTGCAGTAAGTCAAGTCCCAGGTAGTTCAGGGTTGATCTTCTACCAGGTATGAGCTTTGTTGTACTTTTATTATGCCATCAAGACATTTCCAACTACCTTCTTATAGTTAGGTAGGTAGGTGAATGTTTAAGGCTTAATGCAGCAGATAGTGTAAATTTCTTCTTATTTATGTTGTTTATCACTCTCTGAAAATAGTCTTTAGTTTTTTAATTTTACTTTTCTGTAAGTCTAGTCAAGGCTATGGTTTTTCCAGTAGTCATGTATGGATGTGAGAGTTGGACTATAAAGAAAGCTGAGCAGAGAATTCATGCTTTTGTAGTGTGTTAGAGAAGACTGCACAGAGATCCAACCAGTCAATCTTAAAGGAAATCAGTCCTGAATATTCATTGGAAGGACTGATGTTGAAGCTGAAACTTCAAAACTTGATGCGAAGAGCTGACTCATTTGAAAAAACTCTGATGCTGGGAAAGGTTGAAGGCGGGAGAAGGGGACGACGGAGAATGAGATGGTTGGATGGCATCACCGACTCAATGGACATGAGTTTGAGTAAACTCTGGGAGTTGGTGATGGACAGGGAGGTCTAGTGTGCTGCAGTCCATGGGGTCGCAAAGAGTCGAACACAACTGAGTAACTGAACTAAAGCGTTAGAATATTATTAAAACAATGATGGTACATGACGATTATTAGTATTAAAATATTTTTTCATTTAAGAGGTATAATCTATATTTTCAGACATATAGGGGTGTTGATGTTATTTACTCCATTCTGATATGAATTCAACACACTGAAAAATATTAACAAAAATTAGCCATTTCTAGCCTCAGGGAACTTATACTGGCAGAGATAAAAATGATGTACATAATTACAATATAAGGCAGATAAAAGTGATCACATGTAGTTGGGAAGATAAGAAAATATTTCTTGAAAGATTGGTATTTAGAAAGAGAGTGGTACTAGGTGTTTCTGGATGGCAAGAACAACAAATGCAGTGCACGAGACATGGGTTCAGTCCCTGGCCTGGAAAGATCCCACATGCTGTGTGCAGCTAAGTCCGTGTGCCACAACTACTGAGCCCATGCACCAGGAGCCCACAGGCCAAGCGGCTGAGCCCATGCTCACAACAACTAGAGAAAGCATGCGGGCAGCAACAAAGACCCAGAGCAGCGAAGTCGAGGAGTGGTACAGTAAAGGATGTACTTGTTTAGTTGCTTAGTTGTGTCTGACTCTCTTGCAACACCATGGACTGTAGCCTGCCAGGCTCCTTTGCCCCTGGGATTTCCCAGGCAAGAATTCTGGAGTGGGTTGCCATTTCCTCCTCAAGGAGATCTTTCCCAGCCCAGGGATTGAACCCGTGTCTCCTGCTTTGGCAGCTGGATTCTTTACCACTGAACCACCTGGGAAGCCCAAAGGATGCATTATTGGGTGACTGTTCTTTCACAAAAGTGGTTAAAAAACAAACAGAGGACTTAAAAAAATAGAACAAGACTTCACAGATAGCAAATTCAGTTAGAATTTTGAGAAGTAGGATTTGCAAACATTACCTGGGGCTTTTAAAATTTCTTTGCTGCTCTGGATCTTTGTTGCTGCCTGCACGTGTTCTCTAGTTGTGGTGAGCACGGGCTTCTTCTCTAGAGTATAAGGGCTTCAGTAGTTGAGGCTCATGGGTTCTAGGTGCATGGGCTCAGTACATGTGGCACTTGGCTTAGTTGCCCCACAGCATGTGCGATCTTCCTGGGTCAGGGATTGAACCCATGTCCTGTGCATTGGCAGGCAGATTCTTAACCACTGGACCACCAGAGAAGTCCTTTACCTATAGCTTTTTAGGAAAATGTATTTTCTGACATTCTTGACTTTTATTATTTTTTTTTCTAGTAATGAAATGAATGAAAAAACTCTTTATTTAAAAGTTAGAAGATAATATTATATGATATTTTTTGTCATTTAGATATATTTTAATTCTACTGTAGCATAATAGTATTCTAGTCCTAGAATTACACCACCACCAAACTTTGAAAATAATCAGCTTGTTTATACATTTAACAGATATTTGTTGAGCACATGGATGTGTGTGGCTCTGTGGAGATTTAAAAAAACAGAACAAAACATAGTCCTGATTTCAGGGAGTTTATTAAAAAGTATAAGAACCTGGTAATCTACTAGGGGAATTAAGACATATACTTCACCACAGCAGGCCAGCTGTGTGGTATTGTGAGGTATTTAAATTCTTGCACGAATTCAGAGGAAAAAGAGATCACTTGTGGCAGGGGAAACTGGAGAGTTGGACAGAAAAACTTCTGCTATACTGACTGGTTATCAGCAGGTATTAAGGACTTTACCTTTGCTGAGAATAAAGGGAAAGACAAGTCCAAGAATTTTGAGTGGACTTGTTTTCCAAGAGAAATTGGCCCATTTATTCTGGGAGAGTAGCTTCTTGTGTATTTAAATTGATACATTTTGGAGTTTGTAGCCTTGTATTCACTGTTAGCCTTTAGGTGAATAGGAGGTTCTGTAAGTTTTACTTATGTCCCTGTGTAGATTGTTAATTAGCCTGCCTTGTAGAGAAGACTCTTGGCAGCTACCCTGAAACTCTGGTACAGCCCCAACTAGTGCCTCCCTAGAAATGGGAGGTCAGACTACTCATAGGCCAACTCTACTCATTGGACCCTTGGTTAAATCACTGAAACTTTTTTAGGTTTATCATCTGTAGAATGAGGTTCTTAAATCAGGTTCTCTTTAAGTATTCAGACCTTGGATGGCATTATATGGACGTCTCTAGAGTTTGCCAAGGGGCAAAGAGAAAATGGAACCAGAAATGTAAAGTAACTGTGGTGAGGTTGTGGATCTGGAGTCTGGGTACACTGCCCGTCCACTTGTATATATGTATGAGACTGTTGGTCACACTTCACAGTCAGGGAACGTGGACCTCCATTCTGACTCAGAGATTAAGCCATACCGAGCCCTTGTGAAGTAGTGGGTCTTCTTTGGGCTCACAGTTGAGAAGGACACTCTTGTTTATGATTTTATCTTCAGTATCTGGTCCTTGGTACTGTCAGAGTGCAGTATGGAGTGGGAGATGAGGCCAGGGTGATAGTGTTCAGGGTCTCTATCCTGCAAGGTAGATTTACTCCTTTACTTTCTGTTCTTAGCTTTTTGGGTATTTAAAAGATGACTTTAGAAATTATCTTAAAGGATAATATAAATGAACTTATTTGCAAAACAGGAATAGGTTCATATAAAAAACAAACTTGGTTATCAAAGGGGATAATAGGGGTGGGGGAGAAAAATGAGTTTCGGTTAACATATGCACATTACTGTATATAAAATAGGTGAACTACAAGGGCCTACTGTATAACACTCTACTCAACATCTTAGAATAACCTACAAGGGAAAAGAAACTGAAAAGGAATGCATACATGTGTATACCTGCATCATGCTGCTGTACATTTGAAATTAACATAGCATTGTAAATATGTAAATACTTCAATAAAAAATTTTAATATCTTTTTAAACTTGGATCTTGAGACACTTAGAACAATCAGTTTCAATATTTAATCATCAAAAAGAGTATAGGATGTTGGGTTACAACCTCAAAGGCGCAGTGGAAAAAGAAGTCATGCCTGACCAATTTAATTTCCTTCTATGATAGAATACAAAGCAGTGTTTAAAAGGGGATACTAATATAGAGAATATTGGTAATTCAGATTCAGTAAGGGTCTTCTAACTTGTGGCTTATTTTTTAAACAAATTTGGAAACCAAATATTTTAATATGAGAAGTTGCAGTGTTTTCAATCTTTTTGAGTTTGTAGAATTCTTTTTCATTGTATTTTTGCTCTGTAATGCTAATTCATGATATATTAGGACCTGTTATTGAGGAAGCAGGTGCAGGCCACACGGTGGTGTGGCTGTAGCTCACATAACCCTGGCACTTGGTATATGACACGGGAAACCAATTGACTGTGCCTTTATTCTCAATCTTTCTCATGTTATGACTGCTAAGGGTTCCTTTAATGCTCCCCTTTCCCTCCATCTTAAACACAAAAAAATGTGGTTAGCTTACATCTTTTTGATGGAGAAGTCACTCAGTATAAAGAGGTCACTGGATAGAACCAAGCTCCTTTAAACATAGTACATGATAATTTGATGTGGTGATTTGAAAAGCATAATAACATCCTCTTAGATTATCATTGGATATATGTTCCATTAGGGGTATTCCTTTTAAAATTGGACCCTTTCAGGAATAATAATTTAATTCATACTAAGTCATGTTTTCTTTTGTGGTTTTAGAAGAAACCTAGGAAACTGGAGACTCTTTGGGCATTATGCAAGGGGACATAGAGGAAACACCCCCCTCCCCACCAAAAAATAAAAGGTTTGGCTCAGTCTGAATTCAGAGACACAGATAGCTTATATGGTAGCTACAGTTCAGTTTAAGGCTGATACTTTTCCAGGAGTAATGACTTTGGTTTTGTGATATGCCAGCAGTCTCCTCATGTTTTCTCTGGCCTTGACTATGTCTCTACTTAAGAGGATCTAATCAGAAGGAGGTATTCAAATTATTATCATGTACTCTAACCATAGCATCTTTTATATGGATAAATTGTCAGTGTTTCCAGCAAAAGTCAGTTCCTCCATTGGTACCGATGATCTTAAATTGGAAGTGATTTTACCCCACGTAAGGCATTTGGCAGTATCTGGAGATGGGTTGTTGATAAGGTTGTGGGGGAAGGACTAGCATCTAGTGGGAAGATGCCAGAGATCCTGATCAATATCCTATGATATGCATGACAGTCCCGCCCCCACCATGAATAATTAGCCTAAATTGTCAATGCTGCTGCCATTATGAGAAACCCTGGTTAATATCCTAGGTCCCATCTCCTCTTATCTACTCAAGGGTATTGCTTTAATAGTTTTTCTAGTTTTTCTTTTTGCTGTCCTATAAAATTGCTTTTTATTCTTCTTTGAAATAGTTTCTTCGTTCTCCTCTCCTGGTTTTCTTGTACCTCCCTTAAGTATTTCTCAGCCTGATTCCAGATTGCTGTAACTAGCTGTTTCTTTGCTATTTCCCTCTTGAGTGTAATAGCTATCTGATAATATTCTCCTCCTTCAGCCTTCTCTAAATCAGTAAATGACTACCTTATCTTTTTTCCTCCCCACTTCCCTTGGAATCTTTTCTTTCATTTCCACACCAGACCTAATGTTGGCAATTTCTGTTGGTTGTTCTTCAAAATGCATCCAGAATCTGCCCACTTATCACCTGTGCTGCTCCCAGCCTGGTCCAGCACACCATCATCTTTTTCCACAGTTATGGCAGTAGATTCTTAACGGGTCTCCCTGCCTGGTCTGCCTTTAGTCTTATCCTTCTTCAGTTTATTTTCAGCATAATAGTTGGAATGATCCTATTACTATATAAATCAGATCTTGTTAACTTCTTGTTCAAAATTTTCAAATGACTTTTTTTTCAGAGAAAAGACCCAAGTGCCTTCAATGCCCTTTAGTATTTCTTTAAGCACTTAGAACAAAAACTTGTTGGCGTGTAAAAAAGTACCCAATAAATTAATAGATGAAAAAGGACACCTTAGTATAATATGAAACACTCCTAAGTAAACACGACCACTTTTATAAGATTATTTATAATACTTTTGATATAGGTCAATGGCAGTTAGGCCATATTTGTATAAGTGAGTTATAGGGTGGGGGCAGGGAAAGCTCAGAGAATACAATCCAGGTATAAAGCTTTATTGGTCTGGTTTAATCTGTGTGTGTGCGTGTGTGTGCTCAGTTGTGTCTGACTCTTTGTGATACTATGTACTGTAGCCTGCCAGGGTCCTCTGTCTGTGGGATTTCCTAGGCAAGAATAGTGGAGTGGGTTGCCATTCCCTACTCTAGGGGATCTTCCCAACCCAGGGATCAAACACGCATCTCTTGTATCTCCTGCCTTGGCAGGCAGATTTTTTACCCCTGAGCCACCTGGGAAGCTCCTGGTTTAATTTAAGCATGCATATTAAAGTATTAAGAGGAATTGACAGATTTTGTGCCCATTAAGCAGTTCTAAATTTTTCACAGTTTTGTTTTTAAAAGACTCTAATACCTAAAAAATTAGAGATTAACGTAATACCTGGATTGTAGGGATTCTATATTTTTTAAGTTACAGGTTTTTAAAAATAGCTCAGGTGGGGTGGGGCCTGAAATTGAAAATTGAGGAGTCCAACAAAGACTTGATTGAGGTAGTTGCCCCACGTGGTAGTAAACTGAACTCAGCTAAAGCAGTATTCCTGATTAGAAACAAGATTTTCTTTAGAAAGGAATTTTAAGAATGTTGGGAATTCCCTGGCGGTCCAGTGGTTAGAACTCCATAGTTTCACCTGGTTGGGAAAAGCCTTGGGGCACTGCCAAAAAAAGAAAAAAGAATGTGCTAATAAACACATTCATGGAACATTTAAACATGGTTATCATTTTATGCTGAAAATATTTTATATAATCAAAAGCCCAGGTTGGCCATTAAAACCAAAAGCAAACAAAAATCATTAAGAATTCGATTTTTTGTTTTGATATTATTAATATGGTATCTAGTGTTAAAAACTCAACAGTGCAAACAATGATGAAATATAATAAGTGAAAAGGAGAGTTTCATTTTCCCAGTAGAATTTTGTTAGCCTAACTTCCTGGTTATCTTCGACTGAAAAAATGTTTGAGTGCTTAAGCATTGTGCATACCCTCTAAGGCAAGCCAGCTATTAAAAATGCACTGCTGT
>SJYC01141164.1:0-21326 GCA_006408675.1 Madoqua kirkii | reverse complement strand
AAACTCCAGATCATGAAGGACAGGGAGGGCCGGCATGCTATAGTCCATGGCGTTACAAAGAGTTGGACACAACTGAGTGACTGAACTGAATTACACAAAAACATGATATCATGTTAATATCATAATATTACAACATTTTGAAGCAATGACAGTGCTGTCACTGTTATAGAGATTTTCGTCTGAGCAGTAAATTGGAATAAAAGTTTATTAAGGAGAAAGGGGTATGACAAAGTTGTTTATTGTCACCCTGTTTATTTAACTTATATGCAGAGAATATCATGCAAAACACCAGGCTGGATGAGCTACAAGATGGAATCAAGATTGCCAGGAGAAATGTCAACAACCACCTCAGATATGCAGATAATACCACTCTAATGGCAGCAAGTGACGAGGAACTAAAGAGAGAGCTTCTTCCAGGTGAAGAAGGAGAGTGAAAAAGTCAGCTTAAAACTCAACATTAAAAAAAACTAAGATCAAGGCATCTTGTCCCATCACTTCATGGCAAATAGAAGGGGAAACGGTGAAAGCAGTGACAGATATCCTCTTGGGCTCTAAAATTTCTGCAGATGGTGACTGCAGCCATGAAATCAGAAGACGATTGCTTCTTGGATGGACAACCATGACAAAGCTAGCCTGTGAGTTAAAAAGCAAAGACATCACTTTGCTAACAAAATCAATATATTCAAATCTATGGTCTTTCCAGTAGCCATGTATGGGTATGAGAGCTGGATCATAAAGAAGGCTGAAGACCAAATAATTGGTGCTTTCAAACTATGGAGCTGAAGACGACTTTTGAGAGTCCCTTGGACAATAAGCAGATCAAGTCAGTCAATCCTAAAGAAAATCAACCCTGAATATTCGTTGGAAGGACTGATGCTGAAGCTGAAGCTACAATACTTTGGCCACCTCATGTGAAAAGCCAACTCATTGGTAAAGATCCTGATGCTGGGAAAGATTGAGGACCACAGGACAAGGGGTTGACAGAGATGTGGATGCTTAGATGGTATCATCAATTCAATGGACAGGAGTTTGAGCAAACTCTGGGAGACAGTGAAGAACAGGGAAGCCTGTCATGCTGCAGTCCATGGGGTCATGATGAGTCAGTGATTGTCGGTCATGTGACTGAGTATCTGAGCAACAATAACAATTTTTTGATCACATTACTTTAATAGCACTTATAACAAAGAAAAAACACTGAAATACAACATGCCATCCATAACAGTAAATAAATGTTTCAAGATTTTATTTTTAAAAGGTTTTTTTTATTACCATTAACAACAATTGTGTAATTATTATTTTTCTTGAGAGATTATTCTGAATTCTTTTCCACCAAAGCTGTACATACATAGTTGTCTATATTATCTTTGGAGAGAGTTTTTGTCTGTCTCTAACTTTAAAGCTCATTATTTTTGCTATTTGCCTTTTCTTCCAGTAGAGATTTTTTTCCCCTAATCTTCTTGTGTTTTCCCAGCAGGAGTACTATTTTAAACAGATTGGTCTGTTCATACGTTCTGCCTCTGGAATTGGCATGATTATGTTTGGGTCTTAATGGGGGAATTATTAAAGTAAGGAAGGTTTCAGCTTGATAGAGCTAAAGCTTGCCTTTGACCATTTTGAAATGAGTAATAACAGTTTAGATTGTCATTTATCAGACCCTAACACTCCAAGCAACAGATCTGTCATAAAAGATATATTTTCAGGAACAATTATTCAAATTGTCCATATTAAATTACTTTCTAGTTAATAAAAGTGAAATGAGTTTATCATTTGAATAATTTTATTGTAGAAATTGAAGAGCTAGAAAGATAAACTCTCTAGTGACAGCCTAGTGGGAGATGGACACCTGTGGCTTTATTGATGTATGGTATCTAAAAGTAAACAAAGCATAATGCAATAAAGAAACTGCCTTGCTTATGTTTATGTCTTCCTAGTTTATTCAGTTCATTATCTGGACCGGGCTTTTCAGTTACACACTTTGACTGTCAGAGTCTAAATATTTATAGAATGAATATCTGTCTATGCCAATTATAATAGCTAAGCGTATCTTTCTGGGCTTCCCCCAGTGGTTCAGTGGTAAAGAATCTTCCTGCCAATCCAGGAAATATAGGAGACCCAGGTTCAATTCCTGGGTCAGAGAGATACCCTGGAGGAGGAAATGGCAACCCGCTCTAGTATTCTTGCCTAGGAAATCCCCTGGACAGGGGAGACTGGTGGTTTACAGTCCATGGGATCACAAAGAGTTGGCCAGGATCAGCATGAGAGATTGTTTTGCTATCATTTTTCTACCAAGATAGAGGATGTTTAGGTACTATAAATGTATGTATTTTTATCCATTGTTCCAAAGGATTTTCAAGATTCATAGCTACTTGTAAGAAGTGTATTTTCAGAATTAGCTGATTATTCATGTAACCCTGGGTTAGAACGTTTCCACACTGTTTTAATATTATTTATTTGAAATGATACGGTATGTGATCAACAATAGCAAAAATATGTGCGTGTTAACTTTTTAGCCCAAAGATATGTTCAGCTGAGTTTACTTCTTTTTCAGTGTAAGGAATGTCTAAAATATTTTCTGACACTCTATCCCTTCGAGGAAGAAAGTAAACGAATTTTAGAGTTGTAGTTTGTGTTAAGTATTAAAGCATTTGCCATCTGACTTAGAATGACAATGTCCTATCAAATTTCAGCACCTTTTGATCTTCACTCAAAATAGAAGCTGTTTCTGAATCTAAATGCGGTCTGGGTGACTACTCATGGGTGCACTTGAGCCATTGAAGTGTTCCCAGTTATCGGGCCTTGGGATGACTACATTAATGTGGTATGGAGACGAATTCATTTCAAACCATTTTCATAATCACAACTGGAAAGAATTTCATGCTTTAATCACATACTTTAGTTCATACAAATTAATGTTTTCTCTTCATAGTTCAAAAGAAAATTGCCTAGATTTGATGTTATCCCAGATTGACTTTAAACTGCTGGTAGGGAGAATGCAATGGCACCCAACTCCAGTACTCTTGCCTGGAAAATCCCATGGATGGAGGAGCCTGGTAGGCTGCAGTCCATGGGGTCGCAAACAGTCAGACACAACTGAGCAACTTCACTTTCACTTTTCACTTCCATGCGTTGGAGAAGAAAATGGCAACCCACTCCAGTGTTCTTGCCTGAAGAATCCCAGGGAAGGCAGAGTCTGGTGGGCTGCTGTCTATGGGGTTGCGTAGAGTTGGACACGACTGAAGCGACTTAGGAGCAGCAGGGATGGCATTTGGAGAGAAGGAAGTAGCCATTTTTCAGCATCATTCCTTTCTTGAACATTGTCAAGTATAGCCCAAGGCATTTAACAAAGTCCTCTAATTGCAGTCTGTGATCAAGAAAATGCTGGAAGATGGAGTGTTTGTGGGGCTGTCCATCTCATCTTAGGAACCAGACAGTCCAAGGGCAGAAGAGGGCAGCAAGATGGATGCAGAGTAGCCTGGGTTCAGGGTCACCTTATAATTTAACTAGACTTGCAAATTTGAGAGATTTATCTACCCTCTTTAAGCCTCAGATGTTTTTGCACCTCAATGATGATATAGACAAGAGCCAACACAGTTTTTTTGTTTGTTTGTTTGTTTAACTTGGAAATAGCAAGACACTGTAGAGTTTTGGTCGCTAAGAAATGATAATTATGTGGTGTCATAGGTAGTGGTGCTTGTTTAGTCGCTAAGTTGTGTGACTCTTGTGACCCCATGGACTGTCACCAGGGCCACCAGAGGCCACCAGGCTTCTCTGTCCATGTGATTTTTCCAGGCAAGAATACTGCAATGGGTCATTGTTTTCTTCTCCAGGAGGTCTTCCCAATCCAGGGATTGAAGACACATCTCCAATGTCTCCTGCATTGGCAGGCAGATTTTTTACCCCTGTGCCACCAAGGAAGCCCTTGGTGATATCATAGGGGTGATGGCTAAAGCTACAATGGCAATCATGCTGCAGTATATAATGTATCCAATCAACAAGTTGTACACCTTGAAATTACACAATGTTATATGTCACATATATTTCAACCAAAAAATCTTTGTAAGTAGAATATGAACTCTGGAGGCAGTCTAGCCTGTATTTGAATCTTGGCTCTCTTTACCATAAAGTGTGGGAAAATTACTTAACATCTCTACTCTTCACTTTTAAATTTCTTTTAATGGTAGTACTTTTTCCTTAGTGTGTTATTATAAGAAATAAATAAGCTTATTTGGTAGAAGGCCACATGGGATGCAGTAAATGCTCAATAAAGCTGATTTTGTAATTACAATGGTCATAGTCTCTATTTGGCAAAGTTAAGAGTTTACTTTGAGAAGAAAGGCAAAGTTAGATCCTTAGGAGATTATTTTCTTGTTATATGTGCAGATAGACTGAAAATTGGCATTTTAGCAGGGAGATTGTATTAGTTGTTTAGAGAAGGAATTGTATGGAGGAGGGAAGTTGAAGGTTCTCAAGATAAAACACATGGAAATGTAAATTTTAAAATATGGGTGGACTTCATGTTATTTTGCAGGTAGGACTGACATTTGGTGACTAAATATGGAGAGGTACCAGAAGTGGATAACCCTTTTATCCCATGAGCAATAAAGTCATATGATAGTGGTGGTCTTTTATGATACAGATAGATGATGGCCCCATTAATAACAGATGAGAAGAACAGGAGAAGAAGAAGAAGTTGAAAGGTAAAGACGATGAAAAGGTTGTAGAAAATTTAACATCAGTACTCAAAATTGATGTGACATTGTAGTGAAAAAAGTGGTAAAAGTTGTTTTGGGGACAGTGACACAGATCCCTGGAAATTAGTGAAGATGTTTGGAGAATCAGAGCCTGATTTCCTGGCTACCACAACCATAATATGATTGTCCGTTTGAAAAACTTCCAGATGTACTTGGAAAAGAGTCAAGGAAGAAAATACAAATGTTAATTGTTGCCTTATTATGAATTCAGTAACATTCTCTAAAACACACATGGACTAGTTGGATTGAGTAATTATTGAAGTAAGTGGTTAATTTGGAGAATAAAGTCTGTCTAAAGGGAAAGATACTGGTTAGAATATTACAGTGAAAGAGCAAAGGGGTGCACAGCATTTAGAAGAGAGAATGAAGAATAGAAAATGAAAGTGGCAACAAGACATTTTGCTCCTTTGCACCATTACTTAGGGTTGACTGTTAATCTTTCCATAGGAACTCGTATAGATCTTGCATTCATTCTATAAATACGTGTTAAGTACATACATTTTGTTCTGAGTTCTGTTAGGATTTTAAAATACAAGGATGAATGAGAATTAAAGGCTCTGCCTCGAAGAGCCTACATGCTACTTTATCAAAGAGAAAATTTAAACTATTAATATCAAGTTAAAAAATAACTACAGATTTTGATTGGTAACATAAAGAACATTCACCATGAGATACAATAGAAAGCAATGGCAGGTTCTTACCTTAGGTATTCAAAGAAAAACCCTCATCTAAGGAAATATGAAATGGCTTTCATATATCTTGCTGTATATCTTTCATATATCTTCTAACATATGATTGTTAGAAGAGACAGGGACAGATTTTAAGGACAAAGATTTTAAAGGAAGGAAACTTCCCTGGCAGAATGAAAGTTTCTAATATATGCTTTAAAAATAAAATGAGAGCTATTAGGAGAAACGTATGTATTTTGGAGAATAACCAAGCATAAAGGGAGGAAATTAATGATGTAGGGTGAAAAGAACTGGTTTTAAAAGTGGAATCTTGAATGTTGAAATGGGATGGAATCTTGAGTACAAAGACAGCAACAAGATTTAGTAGGAAATGGACATTTCTTCTGTTTCAGAGGAGGGGAACTGACTATATTGGTTTATGCATGCAGGCTAAGTTGCTTCAGTCGTGTCCAACTCTTTGCAACACTATGGACTGTAACCTGGCAGTCTCCTCTGTCCATGGGGATTCTCCAGGCAAGAATACTGGAGCAGCTTGCCATTTCCTCTACCAGGGGAATCTTTCTGACCCAAGAATCCAACCTGCATCACTTATGTCTCCTGCATTGGCAGGTGGGTTCATTATCCTTAGTGCTACCTGGGAAGTCCCCATATTTAATAGCTCTTTTGATAGGCAGAAGAAGGACTTCTCTCCTGGGTTGAATACTTTTCCCCGTTTCCTATTTTATTCCAAACCAAGTAGTGAAAAAAACATTTAAATTTTTTACAAACATGTCCTGTTGATTTCCAAACTTTTAAATGCACTTAATTACAGCTTTTCCCATGAGTGAAATATTCATTTTAATGCAAATGCTGACATACTGAGTAGAGTTTACATTTTGATCTCAAAGTTTGAAGAAAAATGTCTCACATAAACTTGTAGTTCTACAAGAAGGACTATGCCCAATGCTGAGCAATTTCATGAATCATTGATCTCTGCTGTTGCATGTAAGAACAATTTTTAGATTATATCTAAAGCACTGCAATGAAGCATTCTAGTTATGTTTGTCATACCAACAGGGAAATATTACATATTTTTTATAAACAAGATATCTTAAAATATTAAAAGGAAACTTTGGAAAGTCACTTCAAGAAGAACACAAAATGCAGAATTAACAAAAATTTTCTGTACTAAGAAGACAGTTCCCCAAAATGTCAATCTCATCTACATAAGTACAACATTTTGATATACCGGAGATATAAACTCAAGTTTCAATGTAATTATTCATTTGATTAACATGGTAAATATTCTGAGAGGCCTGTATTTCATATGTCATTTAAATGAATTATGATTAGTCTAGAAATCATAATAATTTAGTATACTGATAACATCTTAATTTCTATTTCTGAAATACTTAGAGCATATAAATTTCTTTTGTTCTCACTTTTCCTAGGACTCAGGTAATTTGAAATCTAAATCTTCCACTTCCTTGGCCATAATTTTTCTTTACTATCTGTTCACTCTATTGTTTATTATATTTTGCATGCCAAATTTTAAACTAATTATCACTATATAAGAATTATGAAAATTCTATTCAAAAGTTCCAGATTCTATTCTCTAATTTAATTATCAACCTGATAATTTAGGTTTTATCATTCGTTTATTATTAAAGTATTCATTCAACAAATCCTCTTTGGTATCTCATATGACAATTTAGGGCCTTCCCACGTGGCTCAGTAGGTAAAGAACTTGTCTGTAATGCAGGAGATGTGAGAGATTGGGTTCAGTTCCTGGGTCAGGAAGATCCCCTGGTGGAGAGCATGGCTACCCAGTACAGTATTCTTGCCTGGAGGATCTAATGGACAGAGGAGCCTGGTGGTCTACAGTCAATACGGTCATAAAGAGTTGAACATGACTGAAGCCACTGAGCACAGCACAGCACGTGCATGCGGAAGAAAATAAGACAGCAGCGGTCCCTGGCCTATTGAACGTGTTTATTGGAGGAAATAGATATTTAACTAATAGCTTCAAGTGTGATGAGTGCTAACAAATGAGGAAGCACAGACTTTGTGGAAATACAAGCTTAGTGTGGATTTTACAGAACAGAATAAAGATGGAAACAATCAGATGATAGAAACATAAGCCTTGTCCAACCAATCCTTCACCTTGATTTTCAAACTTTAATTTTATATTTGTAACTGGGAAATACACTTGTATAATCTTAAAGAATGATGATATCTTAGATGCTTAGCCTGAGTGCATTAATAGCGAAAGTTCATGGGGCAAAACTCATCCTGCTTTATATATAATTACAGCATATTTAGTTCAGTCTGATAATGAAACTTTATCTACAGCTGTCCAAACATCTTGAATCTAGAAATAGCTGTAGTTCTCCAAACAAATCATTTCTAATTTTTATGTGGTAAATGTAATGACAACTTGAGAACTAGCTTCTAAATGAATAATGTCAGAAGATGTATCAGTGTTTCTCATTTGTACTCTTCTTTTAACATTTTCAATGGTGATGATTGAATCAGTACAGACAACGTGGTTGCTTTTATTTTAAAAAAGGAATGAAAAGCATGCTTTTTAAAGAAGTGGATTGGCAAATGGAATTAAGGTTTTAAAATATCTGGTTGTTGCCCAAATGTATAGATGTCTAGAATTTGGAAGACTCACTTTTAAACAAATATGAAATTATTGTAAGACAAAGTCTGATGGCTTTCCTTTAATCAGTATCAAGAAACATAAATCTTCTGCACTGTTTCACATCACAGGAAAATTCTTTGTGTGAATCCTGCTTAATGAATAGAACTGTATATAACTATTTTACACTTTAATGAGCCAGTGTGGATGGTTGGATCTCTGCATAACACATGATATAGAAGTTATTTTGAAATGTACTCAAAAAACTCAGTTTACCAGTTGCAGTGCTGCTGTTTTTTCTGGTTTATCTACTAAAATTAGTTAATATCTAGCAAAATATTATAAATTTGGAGATTTTTAGTGAATTTAAAATACTAAAAGCTTATTTTCCCTCGTCTTAAATCATTCTTTGTATGCATGCTTAATTGCTTCAGTCATGTCCAACTCTTTGTGACTCTATCGACTGTCACCAAGCTTCTCTGTCTGTGGGATTCTCTAGGCAAAAATGCTGTAGTGGGTTGCATGTCCTTCTCTGAGGGATTGCCCAGGGATTCAACCTTCTGAGGGATTGACCCAGGGATTGAACCCGTATCTTCTCCATTACAGGCAGATTCTTTACTGCTGAGCCACTATGGAAGCTGCCCTTTGAACAGCAAGATCAAGCCAGTCAGTCTTAAGGGAAATCAACCCTGAATACTCATTGGAAGGACTGGTGCTTAAGCTGAAATTCCAGTATTTTGGTCATTTTGTGCGAACAGCTGACTCATTAGAAAAGTCTCTGATGCTGGGAAAGATTGAGGACAGGAGAAGAGTGCATAAGAGAAAGAGATGGTTGCGTGGCATCCCCGATGCAATGGACATGAACTTGGGCAAACTTTGGGAGGTGATGGACAAGGAGGCTTTGCCTGCTGCAGTCCATGGGGTCACAAAGAGTCAGACTGGGTGACTAAACAACAGAAATCGATTAACAATGTGGTAGTTTCAGGTGAACACAAAGGGACTCAGCTATGCATACACATGTATCCATTCTCCCCCAAACCCTCCTACCATCCTGCTAATATGCAACACTGAGCAGAGTTCTTTATGCCTATAGAGTGGGACATTGCTGGCTATCCATTTTACATATAGCAGTGTGTACAGAATCTTCTCAAATTCCCTAACTGTCGTTTCCCCCTGGCAACCATAATTTGTTTGATGATGACAATATTGTTAAGTGTCTCTGAGATGCTTAGAAGCTCACCAGTTCTACATAAGAGTCCACATAAACAAGGTGATGCTAAGCCCTTCCTAGACCAGCATGCCAGGGCCTTCACTTTCCCCAGAGTCAGAATCAGTGTCTGTGTGTTACTTCTCTGTTACCAGGAAATGAGTTTAGAAGAGAAGGTCTAAATTTAACTAAATATAATAAGGGACCAAAAAATACACAAACTCACCTAATCTATTTAATTGAGAAGAATGGGAATGTGTGGGAAAATTATATTTGCAATGAAACCATTAAAAATTCTGGATAGGTTCATGAACATATAATGTGTAAAATATTTATAATTTTTTCAGAGATGAGACATTTATTTTTCACCAGAAATATAGAGCTCTGTTAATGAGTTTTCATATTTAAAAGTTCTGTATTTTTGGTCAGGAATTAATGAAAATCTTACCAACTTTTCATGTCATTTACACTAAGTTAAAAGCTAACTAAAAAATGCTGGAAGAAATGTGACAATTGATAATTAACCTTAACATTATTTACCAGGAAAAAACATCATGACTTCAGGTTTATCTGTTTTATCTTGCTACATCAGTTCAGTTCAGTCGCTCAGTCATGTCCAACTCTTTGAATCGCAGCACACCAGGCCTTCCTGTCCATCACCATCCCCCAGAGTTCACTCAGACTCATGTCCATCGAGTCCATGATGCCATCCAGCCATCTCATCCTCCGTCATCCCCCCTTCTCGTCCTGCCCCCAATCCCTCCCAGCATCAGAGTCTTCTCCAATGAGTCAACTCTTCTCATGGGTGGCCAAAGTACTGGAATTTCAGCTTTAGCATCATTCCTTCCAAAGAAATCCCAGGGTTGATCTCCTTCAGAATGGTTGGATCTTCTTGCAGTCCAAGGGACTCTCAGGAGTCTTCTCCAACACCACAGTTCAAACGCATCAATTCTTCAGCACTCAACCTTCTTCACAGTCCAACTCTCACATCCATACATGAACACAGGAAAAACCATAGCCTTGACCAGACGGTTCTCAGTTGCCAAAGTAATGTCTCTGCTTTTGAATACACTATCTAGGTTGGTCAAAACTTTTCATCCTATGAGTAAGTGTCTTTTAATTTCATGGCCGCAGTCACCATCTGCAGTGATTTTGGAGCCCCCAAAAATAAAGTCTGACATTGTTTCCACTGTTTCCTCATCTATCTCCCATGAAGTCATGGGACTGGATTCGCATCAGTCCTTCCAATGAAAACCCAGGGCTGATCTCCTTCAGAATGGACTGGTTGGATCTCCTTGCAGTCCAAGGGACTCTCAAGAGACTTCTCCAACACCACAGTTCAAAAGCATCAATTCTTTGGCACTCAGCTTTCTTCACAGTCCAAGTCTCACATCCATACATGACCACAGGAAAAGCCATAGCCTTGAGTAGACAGACCTTAGTCGGCAAAGTGATGTCTCTGCTTTTGAATATGCTATCTAAGTTGGTCATAAATTTTCTTCCAAGGAGTAAGTGTCTTTTAATTTCATGGCTGCAGTCACTATCTGCAGTGATTTTGGAGCCCCCCCAAAATAGTCTGACACTGTTTCCACTGTTTCCCCATCTATTTCCCATGAAGTGATGGGACTGGATGCTATGATCTTCGATGTTTGAATGTTGAGCTTTAAGGCAACTTTTTTACTTTCCTCTTTCACTTTCATCAAGAGGCTTTTTAGTTCCTCTTCACTTTCTGCCATAAGGGTGGTGTCATCTGCATATCTGAGGTTATTGGTATTTCTCCTGGCAATCTTGATTCCAGCTTGTGTTTCTTCCAGCCCAGCGTTTCTCATGATGTAGTCTCTGCATATAAGTTGAATAAGCAGGGTGACAATTACCAGTGTATAAATGAAAGTGCAAAAAGATCCAAATTTATGGATCAGTATGTGTGCCTTGTGACTTAAAGTTTTGATTAAATTGTGTGAACTTCCATTTATTTATAGTAAAGTGGGATTACAACTAACTTGTAGATTTACTGCTATCTTGAAAGAAAGACTAGGAATATGGAATGCCTAGTACAGTACTTCTTACCCAGCAGGCTTTCAATAAATGGCAGCTTTTTATTGTATTTATTTTTCTAGCTTTTAATTATGGGTGCCCTATATTTATATGAATCACAGCTCTCAGGGAGAGGTGGTAGTTAACAGTGATACTCTTTGTGGAGTTTTCTTGTTAAATTAGACTATAACACTTTATTAGTGAAACCTTTCAACATGCTTAGTGCCTCTTGATTGGTCAGTGCTATTCTTTTTAAAAAATAGACCCATCTGTCAGCAGTTGTCAGTGATCTTAAACTTTGACCCTGTGACTACCAGGATGTTAAAACATCCAACTGCTTCATAGAAAATGCCAGTTTAATGCACTTGTACTCTGTTTTCTTTTAGTAAAGGTCATGTTTGTGTAAGATCTTAAAGAAAATGGGGAATTCCCTGGTGGTCCAGTGGTTGGTACTCAGTGCTTCCACTCCTGAGGGCTTGGATTCATTCAGCCCCTGGTCAGGCAGCTCAGATCCCATTCCTTTACAGTTTAATTTAGCTAAGACTGAAGGGAAATCTGAGAAATTAGAACTGTGTTTGCATTATGAGTATTAGTTATTTGCATTAAAAAAATAATATAGTCACAGCGATTAGCATCTGTAAAATTGAGGTTAGAGAAGACTCTGTTATTGCCTATTCAGATATACTTAATCATTGTTGAGAAGGACACTGAACCCTTTGAGGAAACAGCAGTATATTATGATCATGATAGTGTGTTAATTCAGAGAATTTTGTGGCATTAAAAAATGAGACTTATATTTTTTTCATGTGTAACATTTTAATAAAGTAGAGAGCTGCTTTATTTTTCAGCCTCAACTAATTGACAGTACTCCTAATGAAATTTTAGGCATCACAACTAAAAACATAGAATCTTGTTAATAACAAATACACAAGTTTTTAGCTTCCATGTAATAATTTTGGGGTAATATAACACTTTGTCTAGGAAGAGATTCTTTAAGACAAAGGAGTTTTATGGACCCCGAGAAAATCAGCACATTCACTTGACTTTAAATATTATTTGCAGGATTTCAGAGACCTCTCCAGATCAATTATGACTCACACACATTAGACTCAGGTTGAAAAGTTCAACCAGGTTGGAAAGTTAGTTTCAGTGCTCAGAGAGGAGACTGCTTTTCTCTTTCCTCATAGGATGGATTTGGTCTCCAAAAGTAAGATTAAAAGAAGTGAGGGTTGATATTTTTAGAGCACGTTGTTGCCTTAAGAACTTTTGCTACACAATTATCTCTTAGTTATAGTAGTTATTCTTTATCATCATAAGGACAGTTCAGTCCTTCCATAAAAGAAACTCCCACATAAATAGAAGGAAAAGATGCTTTTTAAGACTCTTTCTCTTTTCTTGGACTTCATCTTTGTGTTTGGACAAATCATATCCTTGACTTAGGGATAAAATATTTTATAGATCATACTGTTATACATACTGGTATATGGTGTTACAGCATAGGAATTGTTCTCCCAGGAACCCAAGGGAAGATGAACTTAGTTAAGGGATTCCATTTATTCCAGAAAGGGCTTAGTGCCCATTTTCCTGCTTCCCTGTAATGATCCTGTGACCTCTCTACCACATGTGGAGTAGCTAGTTTATGTTTGGCCAAGTCAGAGAGGTTTATTTACATAGTACAAAGGAGCGCACATCCTGTACTCTCTGGAATTAGTATTTGCTTTTAGTCCCAGTGAGTACTTGCTTTTCTTCCTGCACTGTGAATTCTTCCTCTGGTAAAACTGAATTCTGATAAAGAAGAATGGAAAAAAATTGCATTTGACCTAAAATTGAAAGAGAATGGAAATCTCTTGAATAATTATAGATTTTGTATAAACCTTCTTAGTTGATGGTCTGAGCTAGGTGCTGTGGGAAATTATACTTGGGATTGCAATTCCTTGTGGCTCAGAGAAGGAAATGGCAACCCACTCCAGTATTCTTGCCTGGAGAATCCCAGGGACGGGGGAGCCTGGTGGGCTGCTGTCTATGGGGTCACACAGAGTTGGACACGACTGAAGTGACTTAGCAGCAGCGGCAGCAGCTGGTAAAGAATCTTGCCTGCAACGCGGGAGACCTGGGTTCAATCCCTGGGTTGGTAAAATCCCCTGGAGAAGGGAAAGGCTACCTACTCTGGTATTCTGGACTGGAGGATTCTGTACAGTCCATGGGGTTGCAAAGAGTCGGACACGACTGAGCAACTTTCATTTTTCACAAAGATGTACATAGGCCTTTACGACATCTTAACGGAAGAGAGTTGGGTGATGCAGTGGAAAGAGAAGGAGCTTTATTATGACGCAAATGAATCCTTACTCTGTGAACTTGGGAGAGTCATTTATCCTTTCAGGGCCTTGGTTTCTCCATCTTTGAAAGGGGGCCTGTGAAGATATAATGTTCATAAAGCCCCTAGCAGACTGCCAGATCATAGAGGGTATTCAATAAATGGTCAATAATTAAGGAAGTCTTTGATAGATTCCCTTCTGCTGGGTCTTCTAAATCCATGATGCTATTAGATTGGAAGATGAGCCAAGATATCTGTTTCTTTGTATAGCTACCTTCATAAACTTGGCCAAATTATTAGTTTATATTAACTGTCTGAACTCCATATTCTTTAAACAAGTTTCCAGGTACATAGATATCTGGACCCAGAAATTAGGATCATTTTGAGTCATTTATTTATTATACAGGTATCTGTATCTGTTGAGGGCTGCTTATATGCTGGGTGCTGGGACTACCATAGTAAGCAAGAACGTGACCCTTGCTCTGATGGACCTTTCAGTATAGTAGCAACCAGCTAAACACACATGTATATAAAATCTTGTGAGCCTTCATGTAATTAGAATGCATGTAATTCAGTACTGACTGATATGAGTCCTCTGTCCTTGCATACTTGGGGTTATGTGTACTTTAGACTCTCTGGAGAAAGGTAAAGAATTATAATATTCAACTTCTGTACTTTTCTACCTCTTTGTGTGCAGTAGTTCATGGGCTCCATTCTAGCCATGACTTGGATATTCTATAAAGTAGTAGGCGTTACCCAGGTGTGGTTCCACAGAAGCCTAGTGCCACACATTATTGTTCTGTTATGATGATTAATTACTAGTTTGATAAAGGATTTGACTCTGTTTTAGTCCAGTGGTCCCTAAACTTTTAGTGATGGTGTAGTATTCTACTCTATGGATATTCATTAATTTATTTAACCACTTCTCTACGGATGATGATGTTCACTCACCCAGTCATGTCCTACTCTTTGCAACCCCATGGATTGCAGCATGCTAGGCTTCCCTGTCCTTCAGCATCTCCCGGAGTTTGCTCAGATTCAACTAACTCATGTCCATTGCTTCAGTGATGTTGTCCAACCATCTCACCCTCTGATGCCCTCTTCTCCGTCTGCCCTCAGTCTTTCCCAGAATTAGGAACTTTTCCAATGAGTCAGCTCTTCACATCAAATGACCAAAATACTGGTTCCTATTGATAGATGGTATGGTTATTCTCAGTTTTTGCTGCATTAAATAATGAAGCAGTGATATCCTTCTCTATATATTTTCGCAAACTTTGTAAGTATGGTATGCTTATAGTAAAATAAGGACTTGTCTAATCAAGGAGTATGTTGTATTTAATTGTGATAGATATTGCCAAATTCTTTTACCCATGAAGATTCTCATTTAGTAAGTCTTAGGTGGGACCAAGCAGTTTGTATGTTTAACAAGTTCCCTAGGTGGTTTTGATGCAGCCAGCTTTGAGAACTATTGCGGTTCAGAAAGATGGCAAGATTCTCTACTGCTAAGGAGCATGGTACATGTTCTGTAGTAAAGGTCAGGCAGTTACAGCCATCTAGGGAGAAGTAAAAATTGTCTTCAGTGACCGAGCAGCAGGAGCCCAGGTCCGGGGCAACAGTTGCTGGGGATGGCCCATCTTCCAGAGAAGACTTATCTGAACTATTTCATGTCTCTTTGACATGTCATGTAGGGGGAAAGAACATAAGAATTATAAGGACCAGAATTTGAATATCTTCCACTTACTGTATAATTTTGGGAAAATAAATGAACTTGAATCTTTATTTATATAATGATAATCTCTTCCTTTCAGGTTTGTTGCAAAGGTGATAGAGGGAGTGACTTAATGTTTAGTGAATGCCTTTTGTCTTCTGCGAGTAACTTTAACACATCTCTCTCTGTTGTGGCAGTTCATCCTTTGTGATTGGTGATTCACTAGGTGATCTCCTTGTGAGACTCACTGGGACCACATCTTGGGTTTTTATATTCCCAGTTGCTAGCCCAAACTTGGGACATCATGCACTGTTTTGTTTCTTTAAGAGTGATGTGTGCTAAGCACTGGAGATAAGAGTTTCTGCTTTAATTCTATTTTCCTTTGAGGTAAGTACTGTTTCTTCCATTTTACCACAAGGAAGAGCTCAGAGAACTTTGGTAACTTGCTTAAGATCATGTAGTACTGCAAAACAAACATTGAAAACCCTGCCTGTGTGGATTCCAATCTCCTTCAGGTTTTGCTCTTACCATCAATCTGCTTTGCTGAGGTAATGCTATAAGCACTTTGGAAATTGTGAAATGTTTAAGGGTAAGATTATTTTTGTTATTTTAATAATGGAAGTGTAAAGGCTTTTCTGCTTGTACTATCTCCAATCAGTTTAGCTTTCTCAAATGTATAGTGTAGCAAATCTGCCTTGTCTGGGAGAGTATAAGTAATTATTTCCTCCTGTGAGTGATTTTTTTCCCCCCATATTTCCTATGCTTAAAATTCTGTTTTTGTTTTTCCATTTGGGAAACTTTTTGGTACACGTAAACACAGGAGCTGAAGATAGTTTATAGTAGTTAGAGAAGGATTTTGGTAACATTGGAAGTTTAGGTAACAGGTAGAAATAGTATCTATCTTTCTCTCTGGTCTTTACCTTCAGTTCCCTCTTTCATTAACAGCCGTATGTGGACCTCACTGGCTTAGATGTTAACAGATGTCAGCCCTGGCTACTGGATATCTATATTTTGCAGGATGTGACCATATTGCTTAAGGCTGTAGAAATAGTGGGGGTGAGAGGAACACCTCATAAACCTTATATTTATGGTGCTTTTTAATTTGAGAATTATCTTGTTAGGTGTTTGGAATATTTATGTGTAAGTTGAGTTTGGAACAAAAAGAAAAATGTCCCCATCCTCTGCCCTTTGTGTCATCATAAAATTCACAAAGTTGCAAAACAGAAATAGCACACACCAAGAAGTGTGGCAATAGAAAGAAATAACGTGGTTTTGCTCAGTATAGTTCTGTTGAACAAGGGAATTTTCCAGGAACTTGACTTTGTGCTTTGTTTTCCATAGCAAATATTTGTCACATTTTATATATTGGTTTGTTATTTATTTTGTTTAAATGTGTGTGTGTAGCCACTTTGAATTGGTTTCCTCCCCATCTGTGTGTGTCTCTCTTTCTGTGCCTCTCTCTCTTTCTTTATCTATTGTGCTTGAGGGGAGGGGGCAGGCAGGCTTCATCATGGATTTATTTAGGCAGTTGAGTTTGGTTAGTGTTTGCCTGTAGTACATGTAATTCTGCCTTAGGGGTTCAGTCTATTTAACTAGCTCTTTAAGCCATGTGGAATTGTGTTGGAAAATGCATCTGATTTCTATCTTGATCTTCCTAATGCCTGGTTTGAACCCTGGGAACACAATTGCAACCTTCAGTGCCTTATTACTCTCAAATGAAGGTTTTATTTTTTAGGGTCTCATCTCATCTCTGAGATGAGCATCAGAGAGAAATTCCAAACAAAAGGATTATGAAATATGGAGGCTGTAATGTTTAAGACCTGGAAGAACCTTTTTTTCCTGTTAGTTAGCAGTTATTGAATGATAATGTATGGTATGTCATGCATTTGGTGTGACTTTTAATGTTCTGATTGGGAAATTGATACTTTTAATGTTACATTAACTATATTTGTAAGATATATCATAGTATCCTTTGCAATAGCAACAAAAATGAAGATAAACTAATAATAATTCACAAGTTACATATTTTACATAATATAAAACTTTTCTTTTTAGGCGTATGGATCAGGCTGTGATATTGTTATTTTGACAAGTGACTTTGAATGTGTGCAGATCATCCCTGGTGCTAAGCATGGAAACATTCAAGTCAGCTGTGTGGAGTGTTCTAACCAACATGGAAGAGTAAGGGATTTATTTACTTTATTAAATATCATCTTTTAATATATTTAACTATCTCAGAGAATATTCTTATGCTTCTATACAAGGCTTGCCTATGACTTCTAATTATGTAGTATAACTTGCTTAAGTGGCTGTTAGTAGCAAAGGGTAATGATAGGTTGTATATAAATTATGAACAACTGTTAAGCTGATAAGTGATAATTGTTCTTGCTGTATATACTGTCTTAAAAGATCTACAGGCTTCACATTCCTGTACCTATTGATATTCTGCCAGTTGATAATTCTGGCAGCTATTATGCCAGTAGCAGGAAAGTAAACTTTTATCTTCTATATCTAGCATACTTTATCTCAAATTACAATCATGTCAGATTTTTATCAAGAAATGTAGCAAGTTGTTAACATCTAGTATAAAATTTGTCATATAACTGATGCTTTGTAAAGTTTCTGTTAATTTAATGAAACTATTTGTTGTTTGAATATTAAAGCTCATACATTCAGATGTTGAACAGAGAATTTATTTTAAAATTATTCAAATTTCATGATTTGTTGCTCTCCCCCCAAATTTCAAACATGATATACATCAAATTTTGATTATATGTAAAGTAAATATAGCATTTTTGCTGTATATTCTAGCAGTTCTTTAAGGCCAGTGTTGTGTAGCAGAGTTAAATGTTCTTATAAGAATATAAGAATGATATTTTTCCTGTAATAGTTTTAGTGTTCTAGAAATTTCTATTTACTGAGTAATAACAAATTTTATCAAATATATGTTTAATCAGAATATTTATGGTGCTACATAGTAATGCAAATTTATACCAAACAATAAATTACATTTATTGTACCATTTCTACCCCTGCCCACCTTCTGAGTACCCATATCATCCTACCTTCCTGTTTGTATCATGCTTTAATATTTGTATGAATAATATGACAATCCAGTAAAAAAAAAACAACTGACATAGTATAAAACACTGAATTTCCTGGTGTTTTCTGATACTTGTTTCTTGCTTTTCTGATTTTTTTTCCCCCATTTGTTCTCCTTAAGTATTGTTTACTTTTTAGAAAACACTCAGTGTCAGATTTCTCATTAATTCTTCATTGCTTATCTCCCTATGCCAAGTGTGGTAGCTTTAAACCTGCCTAGAGCTGTTATGATAGTTGTCAGAGATGAGTTTTAAAAAGTTATTTATGTGCTGGTGATAATAAGAATAAGCAGATTCTCTGGGAGCAAAGCTTTTTTTTTTTCTTTTTTAAATATACAAGACCTTGGTTTTCATAACCATAATTTTACTTTTTCTAACCTGGTTGGAGGTAAAGAAGACCCAGTTGGGCCATCCCTGATTCATTGTCTTTTATTGCCATCTTTTAAAATTTTCTTTATCCCCAGTCCTTGTGATGATTACTCTCAATTTAGGACTTTGTATTAAGCTATAATAATCATTTGTTCATTCATTCATGTACATGTTGAATGTGATCATTCATAACACTTTCACCTGAGTGTTACCTTAGCCAGGCATTTTAAGTAGCTGTCCTCCTACCATTGTGGAGGGACAGCTTTTTCTCGAAAAGAGTGTTAGATATTGAATAACAATTAAAATAACTTTTTTTTTTGCATTAGAGTGCCCTGAAATCAGAGTGGATCTTTTTGGTTGACCTTAAAAACCAATGCCTAATTTAGCTTTATAGGTTAACTCATAGACCTGGAGGTGTGAGAAGAGAGGGTTTTTGGTCTGTTCCCTGCAATTGATTCTCTCTTGCCAATAGGAAGATAAACTGGGAACTGGCTTTCAAGGAATTACTAGAGAACAGGCACTGATAGCTCCTAGGGAAAGAGGAATTTGTGTGTCTTCTTCTTAGGTGTGTGACCTGGAACAAAGTCCCCTTGGCCTCCAGACCCTTGGCTTGAGTTCATTGGCGATGTCCACATCAGTTGTTTATCCTGTAGTTGCAGAATGTCTCTCTGGTTTCTCCCTAGTCCCTTTTTTCTATTCCTTCTTCTCCATGGTGTTCTCAACTGGTAATTTTTGTTTTTTTGTTTAATGGTATAGTTCATGTCATTTTTTGATATATTTTTAATACCTGTTGCTCTTTGATGTCTCTTTCTAATTCTCATGGTTTTAATAGTATTTTCACTGCACTGTAAGTAAATTTTACTTTGTTAGTAAAATTTATTTCTGTATTTAAAAATGAAATTTTTATAGGAAAAGATGATTTCTTTGACTAGGTCAGCCTTATATTTGATATGTGAAATAAAGCCTGCTGAAGTTTTGAACAGAGAAGAGATTAAGTCCAAGACTTTTCCAGTTATATTTATGGAAAAGAATAAACCATGAATACTGTACTCAGATTGCATGCAATCAGTTTACACATTATTCTAAAAAGGAAGTTATTTTTGTTTTATTTTTTCCTTAAATATTAATGCTTTGTTTATTCTCTTTTAGATTGCAGCTTCATATGGTAATGCTGTTTGTATTTTTGAGCCCTTGGGCATAAATTCTCATAAGAGAAATTGTGTAAGTATTAAATGGTAGTAGAAAAATTTTATAATTGAGTTTGGAATCCAGTTGACAGCAATAAAGAGCTCCGTAGGAGCAGGTGCTGAAGGTGGGCCGGAATATCAGTGTGAAGTTAGTCTGGTGATTTATGGTAAGACTTTTACGTTCACTGGAAATATATCCCTAGGCCTTTTAGAAACTCAGTTTTCTAGAATATTCCTAATTGAGATTGCCTTATTAATTGGGATCTACCCTAGTTGAACTCTTATTTATTTTTTCTTATCTAGATAACTAGATTAGTCTCTTGTCTAATATCTGTACCCCTTGCCTCTTCTCTTAGCAGAGTAGATCATGACACTTTTCTGCTAAAAGCTCTTTTATGGCTTCATATTTCTCACATTTAAAGCCAGAAATTCGTAGAATGGACCACAGTCCTTCCTCCACCCCTCGTCTTGCCCCCGCTACTGTACCCATTCATTATCTCTCAGAGCTCATCTCCTGTTTTTGTCCTCTCTGGTCACTCCAGCCATAGTGGCATTTTCACTGTTTGGATAGTTGTCCTCCCATCTTAGGGCCTTTACATTGGTTGTTCTTTTGTCTGGAATGTCCCCTTGTCCCTCTTTCTCTAGGTAGCTCCCGGGTCAGCTCTTACAGACCCTTTAAGTTTTTGTTCAGTGGTACCTTCTCAGTGGGATGTGAATTGACTGTCAGAATTGCCACTTGCTTCTCCCACCTTCATTGTAACCTGCCTGTCCTTCTATTTTTAACCTTTTTTTCCCATAGTAATTAACCTTGTTTATTTATTTATAGATTACCATTTAGTAAGTAATGTAAGCTCCGTGAGGGTAGGGAGCTTTGTTACTTTTGCTCACTGATGCCTCTCAAGTACTTAGAACAGTATCTGGAACATTATTTCTACTCTCTGGGCACTGAATTGTATTTTATGTTATTTAATACTCAGAAAATCCAATATGGGTAGAATGCTTTAAAAAATTAAAAATTACTATATGCATTGGAACTTCACCATCTGAGACATATTTTCAACTGCCAGTGTGAAATCTGAATGCCAGGATTTCACTTCTTGACATATTTACCAATAATTTAAAAAATTATATTATTAAATCAGTAAGTGGTTTTGATATTTTTCATTAAATGTATGTATGTTAATATTACATTTCTTTTCAGAAATGCAAATTATATCAGTAATTTCCCTCTAATAGTGTTATTAAATACATATCAAAGTTTTGGGTACTGAAGAGTTATCTAGAGTACATATTTAAAAATTCAGATTAAGTGAATAAATGATATAAATGAACTTACGAAACAGA
>SJYC01141162.1:0-10452 GCA_006408675.1 Madoqua kirkii | reverse complement strand
TTTTTTTTTGCTGCTGAATGAGTGTACTTTTTTCTTTTTCATATACACTGCTTCGTATAGTGCTTAATTTACTGTTAGTCCTGTGCTCCCCCCCTACTTTTGAATGTTTTGTTCCAAGAAATGATGATTTGTTTCATTAGTTAATGTGCTGTACTTTACTCTTATTCTGTTTATTAAGAAATAAAATCAGGAATAAAACAAGATTAAAAAACCTATCTCACTTTGTTATTTGTATTTCAAGAAATTATTGTCTTTAATATTGAAAGATTAGAAACTTATAATAATAATGGTTATTGTCCCTTTTTACATTCACAGTTAATGAAGGTAATTTTAATAGTCTGTGTAGAAAAACAAATTTTATTAATCTTTAGTTATGTCTTATAGCCAGGGAATATCCTGTGTTGTATATATCAGAGTTTTTTGAGGTTTGTTTTGTTATTCTACTTTGCTGTTTTTTTTTCCCTAGATTTTACCTGATAGACAATGTCTCTGTAGGCTTTTTTGTTGTTGTTCTAAGATTTCTCTCAAGTTTTCTTATCTAGTGGATTCATGCAACTTTTTAAGTGGATATACTCTACAAGTTTTTTCATAGACAGTTTTGCTTATTTTTCACAGAGCAGTTTATAGACTGGAGTAGACGCCCTCATGTGCATTTATTTCTCCCAATAATCTTTGCTTATTACAGAACATTCTTTAATTTTCAGATAACAGACTGTTGACAGCAACTGATGCTCTTCAGTTGTGGGCTCCTCCAGGAGGTGACATTCTGGAAGAGGAGGAAGAAATCAATAATAAAATTCTTCCTGTTTTAAATGATTGGAAGTGCATCTGGCAGTGCAAGTTAGTGTCTCACTCTGTTGTTCATTAATTTTAAAAATGCTTTCTAAACAAAGTTCCTTTTCATAATGATCTTAGAAGCCTAGAAAATAGATTTTTTTCTGACCAAAACCCATTATAACATCATCCTCTAATATGTGCTACAATAGATTGTTAAAAAGATGAAGATATTTTCATAGTTAATAACCTCAGGACTTGGGTTGAGAAGGTTGACATAAAGGAATTATTAACGCATAAACTATAGATGGGATAGGCAGAGGGAAGATGTGGTGAAAGGATGGCTGTACCATTGACAACACAGATTATATGAAGGGATCCAACTAGCCAGGTAAGGTGATGAGCTCAGTTTTTAAAATGTTTCATTAAGATGTTGGTGAAGCATGTAGGTTGTGATATCATTTAAGCATGTTAATTGCATTCTTTGGATCCCCAGAGTGAACCTTGGGTTGGTTTTAATGAGTTAATTTGTATTTTTAGGGAGGTGAAATATTTAGACTTATTTTTAGAGAGGTGAATACACTCTTGTTTGATGATATTATGACAAATCTTATTTTGACCATTTATATATATATATAGATAGATAGATAGATAGATAGATAGATATATAAAAGATGTTCTAGATTTTAAAAATGCTAATTGTTTAACTTTGTCTTTTTAGAACCTCAGTATCTGTACATTTGATGGAGTGGTCCCCTGATGGTGAATATTTTGCTACTGCTGGAAAGGTAAAGGACCAAACAATACATAAATAGGAAAAAACAAAGGAATTAGAAATATTCCTCACTCATTCTCATTTTCAGATTTTTCATCTGTAAAATTGGAAGGATCCTACATTACAAACCTGGCCTGAGGAATAGATGATAGCTTTGTGAAATATCTGATATGTCTCCCATAGGCAGTTGGCATTTGAGAGATAGTGGCTATAATTTTTATTATTTGACCATTGCAAAAATTTACGGTTTTTAAAAATAATTTTTATGTTTAAAAATAGCATGTATGCATAATTTAAAAAGTAAAATAATACTACTAGATTTGCAATGAAAAGATGCACTCCCTTCTTGACACTCTTAATTCCTGTGTCCTAGAGGCAGTGATTTGTAAAATTGCACATTTAAATACTTCTTTGCATATTCTTAAGTAACTTGCTTATGCTCCCATTGTTTAATTATTTTTTTTCTTTTTGGTTTTATGTATCATCTCTGGCCTCACTACTGTGGAGGCTGAGACTAGTTCTCTAGCTGATTTCCCCAAGTCCATCTCCACTTAACCACACATATGTATATTCACTTCTCTTCCTCCTATCTTTCTGCTCTAAGTGTCTCATAATATTTGGGAAAACCAGTATTTATTATGCACATTATTAAGAGTATGTAAAAGATTCTCCATGGAATAATTACTTTGGTGTTAATAATATGTTTTATTGTTTGCTTAGTTTTCTGTATACCTAATTCATCCCTCAGACCTCTGAAGTTCTTTGCCTCTCCTCTCAATATAATTCCTGGTAGAAGGTACCTTGGAAACGTGTTTTTTCTTTGCTCTGGCTTAGTTGCTCAGTCTGGCTTAGTTGCTCTTGGAGTCTAACATAGAGCTCTCAGTTCAGGATTTCTTTTACCAACCTCAGGGAATTCTCTGCCCATCTCCTTTGTTAAATTCTCTATTTCTTAGCATCATTTATCTTTTTTCCTTGTTTTGATGGAGATATCCTCTAGTAGGTTCCTGAGAAAAGATGAATGGGAAAAAAACATGTTAGAAGCCTCTCAGATCTGAGCAATTCTTTCTTCTGCTGTTATGCTTTATTTGATTGGGCATAGAATTTGGTGGGAACTAATTTTCCTTGAGAATTTTAAATGTCATGGTTCTGTTGCCTTCCAGTGTTGGTATTTGAGAGGTACAGTGCCATTAAGACCCTGCTCTCCCAGCTCCATCCAGCTTGTAGAGGTTTTAAGAATCTTCCCTTTATCCTGGTGTTCTGAAATGTCAAGATGTGGTGGAATGGGTCAATCAGCTATAAATATTTACATACAAATATATAAGGGATAAAGACTCTTTGTGTAGGTAATTTGATGTACCCATTCAGGCTGAAAGCTCATGTTCTTCAGTTCAGGGGAATTGCTTTATATTATTCCTTTTGTGTTATCTCCTCCTTTCATGTTCTCTTTTCTCTCATTCTGAATCTCCCCTTATTCACATGTGGATCTTTCTATAGTGATCCTCTTAATTTTCTGTGGGCCCCCTCATTGTTTTTTTGTTTGTTTAAATTCTGGGTTTTTTCAGCTTTAATTTTGAAATAATTTTTTCCTACTGTCACATATTTTATTTTCAAGAGTTTTTTTCACCTACTTCTATGAATGCTCCTTTAAATTTATGTAGTATTTCATAAGTATAAAATAATTAAACACATGCAATGTATTTACTTATATTCAGTTGTATATGGAACTAAATTTTCCATATTACAGTTCACAAAGCAAGGATAGGTTTTCCAACAACATCAGAATTCACTCAAGGCTCTTTGAGTTAATCTTCAGTTGTAGAACACTCAACTGTTTTGTGGTTGAATAATTATTTGGCACAGAGCTAATCAGTTGCTCAATAGTTGATGACATTATAGACAGGAAGACTGTGTACATAGGCAGAAAGACTGCAATTGTGTGCAGTTTAGCAATAAACTGATAACTGTTTCAAAGAATATTTGGAGTTATTTGCATGAGGTGAGCTGTCATGTAATAGTAACATATCTGTGATTTCTTTTAGACACAAAGTCACAAATACTGTTAATATCATTTTGGTATGTTCTTTATATTCATAACTGAAATTTACAGTTTCCTTTAGTTCACAGTTTTGAAAATAGAGAAGTAATTATTTTCCCTGACTCAAGTTCCTGGTATCTCTGGGTCCTGGTTTCTCAAGAAGCAGACTCCCAGACAAGAATTCTAGTTCAAGTTGTTAATATGGGTGGTGCTCACAAAGAAATATATTGGATTTGAGGCAGGGAAGTAAAGGTGCTTTAAAAAGACTGTATTTACAGGTGATGAACAGGCTTAAATCTCTGGGTAACTCTGGGAGCCAGCGCTTCTTGCAACATGTTCTTCACACTCTTCACACACATCGCACAGACACACGTTAGTTAAGGGCTAGTGAGGGCAGAACATTGGTTCTCAGCTTTTACAAATAATTTTTGAAAAAGGCAAAGTTATGTAGATACTGTCAATTGGAAATGGCTCACTGAAATGCTAAGGCATGAGAGGATACAGTTGATGTATCAAAAATATTTTTTGTGTCTTGAATTCTATCTGCAGGTGCCTTGGGTTAGAAGACTTCAGAACCTCTGGTTTAAACCTGGATATTTTATTTATTTATTTTTAATTGAAGGATAATTGCTTTACAGTGTTGTTTGTTTCTGCCAAACATCAGCATGATCCAGCCATAGGTATACATATGTCTTCTCCCTTTTGAACCTCCCTCCCACCTCTTTCCTCATCCTACCTCACTAGGTTGTTACAGAGCCCTGGTTTGAGTTCCTTGAGTCATAAAGCAAATTCCCATTGGCTATTTTAAATATGGTAACGTAAGTTTCTATGTTACTCTCCCATCCATCCCAGCCTTTCCTCCCCACAACTCCTGCACTGAGTCTGTAAGTCTGTTCTCTTGTCTGTCTCCATTGCTGCCCTGCACATAGTTTCATCAGTATCATCTTTCTAGATTCCACATATATGCATTAGTATACAATATTTGTTTTTCTGACTCACTTCACTCTTTATAATAGGTTTTAGGTTCATCCATCTCATTAGAACTGACTCAAATGCATTTCTTTTTATATCTGAGTAATATTTCATTGTATATATGTACTGTAGCTTCTTTATCCTTTCATCTGTCGATGGACATCTAGGTTGCTTCCATGTCCTAGCTGTTGTCAATAGTGCTGCAGTGAACATTGGGGTACATGTGTCTTTTTTGAATTTTGGTTTGCTCAGGATATATGCCTAGTACTGGGATTGCTGGGTCATATGGTGTTTTTATTTCTAGTTTTTTAAGGAATCTCCATATTGTCTTCCATAGTGGCTGTATCAATATACATTCCCATCAAGAGTGCAAGTGCAAGTTGACCAGTCGTGTCTGACCCTTTGCAACCCCATGAACTGTGTAGCCTGCCAGGCTCCTCTGTCCGTGAATTCTCTAGGCAAGAATACTAGACTGCATGGCCATTCCTTTCTCGAGTAGCTTCACAACCCAGGGATCGAACCCAGGTCTCCTGCATTGCAGGAGGATTCTTCACCATCTGAGCTACTGGGGAAGCCTAAAAGTACTGGAGTGGGTAGCCTATCCCTTCTCCAGATCTTCCACATCCAGGGATCAAACTAGGGTCTCCTGCATTAAAGAGGCGGATTCTTTACCAGCTGAGCTACCAGAGAAGCCCAACAGTGCAAAGGGGTTCCCTTTTCTCCCCATCCTCTACAGCATTTATTGTTTGTAAACTTTTTGATGATGGCCATTCTGGCTGGTGTGAGCTGATATCTCATTGTAGTTTTGATTTGCATTTCTTCAAATAATGAGCGATATTGAGCATCTTTTCGTGTGTTTTTTAGCCATCTGTATGTCTTCTTTGGAGAAATGTCTGTTTAGGTCTTTTGCTTACTTTTGGATTGGGTTGTTTGCTTTTCTAGTGTTGACTCAACGTGAGCTGCTTGTATATTTTGGAAATTAATCTTTTGTCAGTTGTTTCATTTGCTTTTATTTTCTCCCATTCTGAGGTTATCTCTTCATCTTGTTTATAGTTTCCTTTGCTGTGCAAAAGCTTTTAAGTTTAATTAGTTCCCACTTATTTATTTTTGTTTTTACTTTCATTACAGTAGAAGGTGGGTCAGAGAGGATGTTGCTGTGATCTGTGTCATAGAGTGTTTGGCCTATGTTTTTCTCTAAGAGTTTTATAGTTTCTGGTCTTACGTTTAGGTCTTTAATCTATTTTGAGTTTATCTTTGTGTATGGTGTTAGCAAGTGTTCTGATTTCATTCTTTTACGTGTAACTGTCTTGTTTTCCCAGCACCATTTATTGAAGAGGCTATCTTTGCCCCATTATATATTATTGCCTCTTTGTCAAAAATAAGGTACCCATAGGTGTGTGGGTTTATTTCTGGGATTTCTGTCTTGTTTCATTGTTCTACATTTCTGTTTTTGTTCCAGTACCATAATGTCTTGATGACTGTAGCTTTGTGTTACAGTCTGAAGTCAGGAAGGTTGATTCCTCCAGCTCCATTCTTCTTTCTTAAGATTGCTTTGGCTATTCAGGTTTTTTTGTGTTTTCATAAGAATTGTGAAATTTTTGCTTCTGGTTCTGTGAAAAATGACTTTGTTTATTTGATAGGGATTGCATTGAATCTGTCAATTGTATTTGGTAGTGTAATCATTTTCACAATATTGATTCTTTCAATCTAGGTACATGGAATATCTCTCCACCTGTTTATGTTGTCTTTGATTTCTTTCATCAGTGTCTTAAATATTTTTCTGAATATAGCTCTTTGTGTACTTAGCTAGGTTTATTCTTATTTTATTCTTTTTGTTGCATTGGTGAATGGGATTGATTCCTTAATTTCTTTGATTTTTCTTCACTGTTACTGTATAGGATGCAAGTGATTTCCATGTATTGATTTTGCTTTGCTAAATTCACTGATTAGCCTTAGTAATTTTCTGATAGTATCTTTAGGGTTTTCTATGTACAGTATCATGTTGTCTGCAGAGAGGGAGAGTTTTACTTCTTTTCCAGTCTCAATTCCTTTTCTTTCTTTTTCTTCTCTGATTTCCATACCTAGGACTTCCAAAACTATGTTGAATATTAGTGACTAGAGTGGGCACCTTGTCTTGTTCCTGATCTTACAGGGAATGCTTTCAAGTTTTTCACTATTTAGAATAATGTTTGGTGTTGGTTTATCATTTATAGCCTTTACTGTGTTGAGGAGAATTCCTTCTATGCCCATTTTTGAAAAGTTGTGTGTTGTTTAAAATCAAAAAAGCCTTTGAATTTTGTCAAAGGCTTTTTCTGCATCTATTGAGATTATCATATGGTTTTTATCTTCTACTTTTTTAGTATGCTGTATCACATTGATAAAATCTGCATATTTTATTTTTTGTCATCCACATTTAAACCTAAATCCATGTACAAAAATTCTATGGTTTGACGAATAGGTCAGGTTTCACTTTTTCCATATGGATATCCAGTTTTGCTGTTAAATTTATTGAAAAGCCTCTGTGTTGCCACCTTTGTCAAAAGTAAATATCCAAACTAGTGTGGCTCTGTTTCTGAATTCTTTTCTCTAGTCCATTGGTCTTTCCTTGTAGCAATACCACTTTCATTTCTGTAGCTTTTAAATTGTCTTGATGTGTGAAAGAACATATCTTCACATCTTGTTTTTCTTCTTCAAGATTATCCTATCTACTTTTGGCCTTTTATATTTCCATACAAATTTTAGAATGAGTATGATAAATTTTATAAAACCAACAGAAAATCTCTTGTGATTTTTATTGATATTTCACTGATTCTATAGATTAGTTTTGGGAGAATTGACATCTTTACAGTTGAGCCTTCTCATCTATGAACATGACATAGTCTTTCATTTAGATCTTTTTACTTTTCTCAGTAATGTTTTATAATTTTTTGCAGCAGTCCTAAATATCTTTCGTTGGATTCATTCCTAGGTATTTGATATTTTTGATGTTGTAAATGATATCATTTTATAATTGCATATAGAAATGGAATTAATTTTGGTCTTATATCTAGCAGTCTTACTAAACTCAATATTAACAAGTCCTCTGTAAATCTTTCTGTATTTTCTGTGTGCATAATTCTATTATTTGTGAATAATTACAGTTTTATTTCATCTTCCTAACTCTTACATGTTTTAATGTCTTTTCCTTTTTTTACTCTAGTATCTAGAACCTCCAGAATAGTGTTGAGGAAAGGTCTGAGATTGGTTATCTTTTCCTTGTTCCCAATATCAAAAGGACGCCTTTCACAGGGTCACCATTAAGTATAATATTTACCATAGGTGCTTATTATACTCTTTTTTAGATAAAAGAAGTTTCCTTCTTATTTGTAGATTGCTAGAATTTTTAAAATAGCAAATGTTGAATTTTAGCAAATACTTTTTTCTGCATCTAATAATATTGTCATTATTTTCTTATTTTCTTTATTAGTGAGATGAAATTTGTTGGACTTATTTATATAAATCTTGTGGTTTTGAAATAATCTCAACTTGATTGTAATGTGTTGTCCCTGTCTCTTATACACATCTCCTTTGTTAAATTCTCTATTTCTTAGCATCATTTATCTTTTTTCCTTGTTTTGATGGAGATATCCTCTAGTAGGTTCCTGAGAAAAGATGAATGGGAAAAAAACATGTTAGAAGCCTCTCAGATCTGAGCAATTCTTTCTTCTGCTGTTATGCTTTATTTGATTGGGCATAGAATTTGGTGGGAACTAATTTTCCTTGAGAATTTTAAATGTCATGGTTCTGTTGCCTTCCAGTGTTGGTATTTGAGAGGTACAGTGCCATTAAGACCCTGCTCTCCCAGCTCCATCCAGCTTGTAGAGGTTTTAAGAATCTTCCCTTTATCCTGGTGTTCTGAAATGTCAAGATGTGGTGGAATGGGTCAATCAGCTATAAATATTTACATACAAATATATAAGGGATAAAGACTCTTTGTGTAGGATCCTTTTTTAAACATGTTTACCTGGTTTTATTGTGCTTTGCTTTATTGGGCTTTGCAGTTAATGTGTTTTTTAGCACTTTGAAGGTTTGTGTCAACCCTGTGTTGTCAGATGATGGTTAGCATTTTTTTAGCAATAAAATATTTTAAAATTAAGCTATGTACATTTTAAACGATGTAATGCCATTGCACACTGAATAAACTACTGTGTAGTGCAAACGGAACTTCTGTGTGCACTGGGAAACCAAAAAATTCGTGTGGACTCCCTTTATTGTGATAGTATTTGCATTATTGTGGTGGTCTGGAACTAAATCTGTAATATCTCTGAGATGGCCTGTAATGATGTTGATTTCAGTGTCATGCTGGCCTCATATAAAATGAGTTGGATATATATTTTAAAAATATAGTCAATAGAATGGATTTCTGCGTGATTGGTGTTTTATTCTTAAATGTACTGGTGAAGCCATCTGGACCAGGAGTTTCCTTTGTGAAATTCAATTTTTTTAAATAGTTACAGGACTGTTTAGATTTTATATTTCTTTTTTTATGTCAGTTTTAGTAAATTAGATTTATATAGAATTTGCCCATTTTAACTAAATTTTCAGATTTATTAGTGTAAAATTGTGCAAAACGTCTTTTTAATATCTGTAATATATATGTGATGATTTTTTTCATCTTACTAAGAATTTATCAATTTTATAAATCTTTTCAAAGAACTGACTTTTGGTTTTGTAGGCTTACACATTGTATGTCTATTTACTCTTTTATTAATTTGTTTGGTGCTGTTTTTTTCCTCAAACTTTTTTAGATGGATGTTTAGCATTTTTTGTTTCTTTGCTTTTTTCAGCATTTGTTGTTTCTGATGTGTACATTTAACACTATAGATGTCCCTTTAAGCTTAGCTTTATCCCATAAGGTTTTTTTATTCCATAATTTTTGACATGTATTATTTTCATTATTATTCTAAATACAAATTTTTCTAATTTTTAGTGTGGTTCATTTTTTGATTCATGGGTTGTCCAGAGTATGGATTAGAGCCTGGTTCAATTATGTTGGGTGGTGGTGGATGACGTAGAAGTGTTTTCTTGGTGGTGACAAATTTATTTTGCATTACTAAGTAAACTTACAAGTAATTGGTTGTTAAAGTAAAAACCAGCTATAGTGTTATAATAGTGACTACTAGTAGGTGACAGTTATGTTCTAGAAACTGTGCCTTCAAAAGCTATGGGGCAAGTATTTTACAGAAGGGGAATCTGCAGTTTCACAACTTGTGTAAGAATACAAAGGTAGTCAGAAGGTAGAGGTGGGATTTTAACCCAGATGTTTTGGATTTCATACCCAAATCAGCTGGCTTTATATTTCATGAAGAAATACTTATTGCAAGTGCATTTGTGCGGATGCTTTGAGGCTTGAGTTGAGTATGCATTCTTCTAGGAAAGGTGTGTATAGTTTCTACCAGGTGCCTAGGAAGCGAAAGAAAGTGTTAGTCTCTCAGTCATGTCTGACTCTTTGTGACCCCTGGAGACTGTAGCCTGATAGGCTCCTCTGTCCATGGAATTCTCCAGGCAAGAATGCTGGAGTGGGTTGCCATGCCCTTCTCCAGGGCATCTTCCCAACCCAGAGGTCAAACTTTGGTCTCTTACATTGAACGCAGATTCCTTACTGTTTGAGCCACCAGGTACCTGGGGGCACGCCCAATTCAAACTAAATTCTCAGCTTGGCAGTCGTACCATACAGTGTGAGCTTGGGTCTCATGAGATCTGTTTTGTGGGTGCAGATGCCCAGCAGAGACTTCTTCCTCCACTCAGAGTCCAGGAGCAGGAGAATCCTTCCTTATCATACTCCTTTTCAGAGAGGGTTTTTTCTTGATTTCACCCTTTCATTTATGGATAGTCCTTAGGGTAGTTCTTTTTTTTT